>JAQZBX010004657.1:39269-59498 GCA_029593785.1 Cabassous unicinctus | reverse complement strand
GGAAGAAATTGTAACAGTGAGGTGGAGCCGGTGGCCACTGGACATTTTTGGGGCAGGGAGAGGAGGGGCAGTTGAAATACTCGGGCTTTTTTGGGACTTTGGGGGTTGTCCTGAGTGGCGAAGCAGCGACAAATGTAGGCCATTTTCCATCAGAATATACCATGCAGAACTGGGTGGGAGAGAGTGTGGTCTGTGATGTAAACTGTGGTCTATGCTCGGTGGCAAAGCCCCAGGATATGTATATCCATTGCGGGTGTAGTACCATACGGATGGGGAATGGTTGTGTGGGGTGTTGTTGGGGGTGTGGGTGGTGGGAAGCATGGTAATCCCTGTAGTTTCTGAGTAATATTTGGGTAATCTAGGCACCTTTATAAAATGTATATATATATATAACAAATAACATTTATGTAAACAAATGCACATATATGCATATGTATTTATATATCATTTTACAAATAAAAAAATTAAAAATAAATAAAAATAAATAAAAATAAAATGAACCTACAAGCTAATGCATCACACCCAGAATTCCTCCATAAAACAGACCCTCTGACTAGATTTACATACTGCAAAATGAAGGGAAAAACTGGCATTTACTAAAAACACAGAGGCCTGGATCCTTTTTGGGGCCCGAATTACTAGACTTTTGATTTTATTATGTAAATTGAAATCTCTTAGAGGGCAAGAGGAGTTTCTATTCAAATGCTTTTATAAAGCTCATGGTCTTGACTGAGAGAGGAGTACTTAATAAGTTATTTTTTAATGATGATGATAACTATTGCTCAAGTCTCCATTTCTCCTTTCAGCAAACATGCCCAGCTTTCGGGGCTGCTGACTCCTCCTCACTCTGCCCCCAGCTCAGGAAGTCCAGTCCAGACTCTCATCCCAGGCGGGCAAGCCAGCTGGCACCCTCTGAAACCAGGAAAGGAGGACGTTCTAGCCCTTGCTTAGGGCTGATCAAGCACACATTCCATGCCTGTTTCGTAAACTCTGCAATTAGCTTTCCTTCCAAACATGATCCCCTAAAACTCTGAGAAACAAAAATAATTCTATCACATGCTTCTCTCTGGATCGTTAAAATAAGCTAAAAATGTTTCCCCCCAATAGCCAATGAGCTATATTATCTACTTCATGCAGACTGAAGCACACATGCAATAACTAACTTTTCCAGGAAGTTAGTTTCCTTTTTAAGGAAAAAATAAGATGCACAAGAGGTCTCTGAAAGAATTATAAGACTATGACCATGGGAAATCCTTGCCTCTTTAAGCATTTGAGCCTGGGAATTTTGCTTTCAAATTAGGTTTGTTGGATAAAGGAAAACCCAGAAGATAAGTGGCTACCGTTTGCTCGAAAAGTTTAGGGGCAAAAAGAAGGTGAATGATAAAATAGGATTTGGGGCTGGTCTAAACATCTGAGGGAGTCACAGCTGCATCACCCCAAAATCAGAAAGCCCTGTAAAAGACAAAATCAAAGATAGCCAAACAACTGCCCAAGAGGAAATTAAGGAAGATTTTTTTTAAAAAAGAAGTGCTGAATACTTTCCAGGCACTACTCTCAAATATCTCATTTAAAATCTCATTTCAAACACTCAACTATCACAACAGAGTATTATTTTCATTTTCCTCCTTTTACAAATAAGTAAATGAAGGAACAGAGAGATTAAGTAAAAATGGCAGAGCTAGTAAGTGAGATTCAGCCTTGGGCAACCTAACTGTCCTCTTAACCACCACACTCCAAGGCTTTTCACTCTCATATCTGAACCCAACTCTGAAAAATTCAGAAAGTCTCTTGATGGAACTTTCAACAAGAAAATAAACCTGTTTGATTTGAAGGGTGAGAGAAAGAAAGAGTAGGAACACACAGGCAGGCAGAGAACATAATAGATTATGTTCTTTAATCTATTCCTGTGGGGGTGTGGTGCCCTTTGATTGCATTAGATTCACTTTAGATCACTTGATTAGATTGTTTTTGATTGGACAACATCAGTGAGCTAAGTCCCCTCCCTCTTGTTGGGTTTAATACAAACAGAGACACAGTGGGAGACACAGGAAAAGGAAGCTACCATTTTGATCTGGCTATGTGAGAGGAAAGACTCCAGTTCGCTCTTAGCTGCGAAAGGGCAGAGAAGCCCTGAGAAACTGAGAGAGGCCCGGAAAGAGACAAGCCCTGGTTGCCCATAGCTGAGCTCCGGGAGATGGTGGATTCTGGAGGGGAAGGCAGGGACCTCAGCAAAGGTTGCCCGCCTTCTTGATTGACCACATGGCAACATGCCAGGATCAGCAGTAGCTGACTTTGGTCAGAAAGCATCTCTGATGGCGCCTTGATTTGGACATTTCATGGCCTCAGAACTGTAAGCTTTTAGCTCACATAAGTCCCCTTTATAAAAGCCAACACATTTCTGGTACTTTGCATTGGCTGCCCTTTGGCAAACTAAGACAGTGCTCAATCCCAAAAAGTACCTCAGCTTGAGAATGAGTTGAGAAAGAGCAGAGGCCACAGTGAGAACTCTGACTAACCAGTTTGGCACTCTGGGAAATAAACATCTCTTCTCACCCTCTAAGATTCCTGGCACATTTTGACAAAGAGAAGACCATCGCTTTCATGCTGGGAAAGAATGCTGAAAACACTATCATGATGGGATTTTGCCACATTGTATTTTTAAAGAATATACTAGTAAAGCCTTTGAAGAGAGCAGTATGGAAATTAGGTGCCTGAATGAGTACACATAAAACTTCTCTTATCAAGTTAAAAAAAACTCAGGCAAAAACAAAATCAGCATAAATATCTACTAAATCTAATTGTTCTGGGCTGATATTTCTGTTTGCCTTCATTGTGTTCATTGACCATGCACATTTGCTAAATAAAGATCTGTTAACAAAACATATCTTTTCTGTTTTGAAAGTTCATCTTAAAATGGGTTCCCTATGTACCAACATTCATAAAACTCTTTAAGTACTGTGGCGGACACATTCCTCCTCTCTAAACTTTAAAATCAAATACCGGAGGCACAGAAGTAGGTCACAAAAAAGACAGTCCAAAAAGTGCTCTGAAAGAGAGAGAAACAGGAAAGTGGATGTGGCTCAAGCGATTGGGCTCCTGTCTACTACATGGGAGGTCCCAGGTTCGTTTTTCCGGGTGAAAGCAAGCTGGACTGCGTGGAAAGCTGGCCACCGGGGAAAGTCGGCACAACAAAAAGAGACAAAGAGGAGAGACAATGAGAGCTACAACAAACCAGGAAGCTGACGTGGCTCAAGCAATTGAGTGCCTCTCTCCCACATCAGAGGTCCCAGGATCAGTTCCCGGTGCCTCCTAAAAGAGAAAACAAGAGAAGACAAGCAGACACAGAGAGCACACAGCAAATGGACACAGAGAGCAGACAGCGAGCACAAAACAACAAGGGGGAGGGAATAAATTAAAATAAATCTTAAAAAAAAAAAAAAGAGATAGACAAACAGAAAGAGGGAACAAACAACCGGAAAGAAAATAAAGGACATATTTGCAACTTTAACAACAAATCTATAATTTGTTACAAATATTATAAGGATAAACCACAGTATTCATTTTTAAATGAAATATGAAAATATTACTAAATGACACACTATTGCCTCCTATAAAATAATAGACTGAAACAATGTCATTGATTCCAAACAACTTAATTTCTTCTTTCAAACTAGCTTTTGCCTACCAAGCATTATAGTGTTTAAAGAGAAAGAGAGAGAGAGAGAAAATTTTAAAAGGACATAGTTCTGGTTCAGTTACTTGACCTTAGGAAAACAATTTAACATCTCTGAGACTGTTTCCTCACCTAATTATCTAATGAGTTAATGTGAGAGTGTTTAATGAACTATAAAAATATATTATTTTTGTCTAATAACTAATTTTTGATAATGTGATTGTTACAATAAAAACCACATTGAAAATCTACACTCATCCATGAATATTTCTCAATATGGTTTGAGCATTACTTTTTCCAGAATTATATGAATATTTTACATGTTTAATTGACATTTCCTTGGTAGATAGAACCCTCAAAGTAATCTTTAAATGTCTTTGCACAAATATTAATTTAAAGTGACTCACATATTATACACCTAATCCTAAAAATACAAGGTTTTTTGCCTTTTTGCTGATGTAATTTTGTAGAAATCAAAACTAAATCAAATAATCATATTTAAAGTTAGAAGAATATTTTTTTCAGCTTGTTTAATAGAAACTAAAAACAAGAAAGAAACCATCTGGGCATGAAACATAATTGCTAGGATTAATACTATTTCTAAATACAACATCCTTAAAAAAATAAATCACTTTATAATTTAATTAGGTTTCCATCTAGAGAAAAAAATGCTATTAAAAGCTCAGATAAGAAAATGTGGACTTAGACACCTGGTTTAAAAAGAACCCACATAATTGTAGGGCTTAATTTTTTATCTACAATTCAGCTCAAAGTCATCAGAATGACTTTTCTATCAAAGCGCTCCAATGAGTGACAAGAGCAAGACTTGCTTTGTTCTGTTTAAAAGTCATTATTCCATGAAATAACTTTAGCCTGCCAAAATGAGAAAGAATAACAGATGCTGCTTTTGCATTATCTGCATTATTTCGACCAGCCATCCTGAGACATTTGGGTCAAATTTCTAGAAATTTGTTACTTGTATTTGACAGAGGAATCATGTATCCTAACCTTTGGTTTGACCTTTCTAATTGGCATCCATTTGTAATACTTTGCTTTCTGTGGCAATTATCCTAAAGCTGGTCCAAGTTTAGTCTAGTTTTTGCATGTATTAGGGCATAAGTCAGAATATAAAAAAGTGTTAAGATGATGATTTTCACCCCAAACAAACCAGTAAAAGAAAGTTTCTTTATATGCATTTAAGTATGTTATGAAGATTACATTTTGAAGGTGTTTTAATCTTTTAATTCCTTAAAGTAACTGAGAAAAAGTTTCTGTTCAGATGTGTTTAATCATTGTTTTTTATCTTGCATCTGGTCTTTTTTTAAAAAACCAAATATTGTTTTAATATATTAGCATGCTCTGCTTTTCCAGAGCAATGTAGAACTTTGTCCTTTAAAACAAATGAAAAAATCAAATCAAAGAGCAATTATTCTATGAGTATTATATTATAGTTTACTAGAGTATAAGAACCAGCTCAGAAAATGAAATAGGTAAATTTTGTATAATTCTTGAAATGGGAGATGAAATACTAACAACGGTTTTTCATTTATCTTAACAAGCTGAAATTTTAGTGAATTATTATAATTAGGTTGTATTCATATTATTATAGTAATAGATAATATTTATTGAGCACTTACAATGTGTCAAATACTGCTTTGCAAGCTTTACATATGTTCTATCAGTTTATCCTCAAATAACTATAGAAATAGCTCAAATTCTACCATCTCTTCCAAGAGGTATTAACAAATCATCTTCAGATGCCAAGGAAAGTAAAATTGTAAAAATCTTAGACATTGAACCAAGTGAAATTCTCACTGAATTTTTAAAGTTCTGTAAAGTAAGAAGTCAAAACTAGTGAATTTCAATTTATAACACTCAATTAAATTTAAAAAGTGATAGTTATCCAATTCATTTAATAAGAATTAAAGGACTAAACTTTGAAGAATAATTACTTTTAAAATGAGTTACTATGACAAAGCTTAGTACACTATAGAAAAAGCACAAATTTCTTTCAAGTGCCATGTATATGGACTAATACAAATAGAATCTGTGAATTAGAAAACTAAGCTAAACATATTTTATTATCTTTAAAATGTTTTAATGCTTCCTATGTAATGGGCATTTTCATGACAAAGACAGAAATCAATAATTTGTAAATTTATTACAAAATGTATAAGAAATATTTAAGAATGAAAATGTTTCATATCTTAAGATGTAATTATTTTCGATGCTATGAAAATAACAAGATAAAATCAAATTGATCAAATAAAATTTTTCTATGAAAGGTCAGAATCTTTTTGTTATTGGGTGCTTCCCTCCATCCTTAAAATGAAAATGTTATATTACTTTGACATAGTGTGAACAGCTTGTCATAATTAAACAAGAAGTATGTCTACTAAAGACACAAACACATATAGAATAAAGTCAAAGCACCATAAACATGTAAATTTAAATTTTTATATACTATATTATGTCCATGACAGTTTCTCATTAGTTGGGCGATTTTTAAGAAATAAACCATGATGCTTGCTTTCAAAATGATACTTTCAAATACATGTCCCCTTAAAACTTTTGATAGTCTCGAAATATGTTTTCAAGCAAATAACACATTGAAGTGGGTACATTAAAAATCATACACCATTCTCTTGGTTAAATATTGATACAATTTTTTAAAAACCAGAATAACATTAAGTTCTCTGGGCAAGTTGTCTGTCCTATTTACCAATATTGAAAAAACATTTTATTCTGTTTTTCAAACATAAAATCTCCATAACTTATTTAAGAAATATAAAATAGTTCTACTTACACTTGCATGGAGTTTTCCCTTTTTTGACATCGCTAAAAATTTGTTGCTGAAAACTCCTCGTATTCCTACAATGCCCTGAGACACAGCAAATATTTCCAAAATACCTAGGATGACAGAAATCCCAAAATAAAACACAGACTCTTCTATACATCATTGTGAGAATTAATTTTCTACATAGATCTTTCCATTCTTTATCACTATAAAAAATAACATTCTACTTTTCATGATAGTTTTTAACATCCTATTTTTCAGGATATTCACTATGTTTAAAAAAAAAAGGCTAGTGTTTAAGGTGATCATTTAACAATGAATTAAGATCCAAAGGTTTGGTTTGGCTTTGTTAGTATTTTTTCTAACAAATGATAAACTACTTTTAGTAAACAATGTGATAATAGAAACTTTTTGAGTTCTAAAAGAACTGAAAATACGTTTTTAAAAATTGTTTTGTCTCTTTGAAAATACATTTTCCTGCATGTTTTTTAAAATAATTCTCATCTACTGTTTTTCTATCAGAGATAATACACACTTTTCCAGAAACTCCATACTCAAAGCTAGTGTAAACAGTTGTAATCTTTTTGGAAATAAGACACACTTAAATAAAATAAGTCCATCTTCCCAAATCATCACTATTATAAAAGTGCAGATAAATATATACCATAATCAATCACTTAGTGAGCAGCTCATTTAGAGACTACACGTTAACAAGATACCAAAAGCATTATAAATTTTGGCATTATTGGCTTGATGAAGTGTTTAATGGATTATGGTTTGGGACATCTAACATTTTGAATGAGTTTTCTCAAACAAATTTTAATGAGGTATTTTATTACATTATCATTTACATTTCATATTTCACAGTTAGCATTTTCAAGTCGAAGCCCCTGTGCCTCATACATTAATTTTAGAAAGTCCATATCCACTGGGTCAAGAGAATCACACACCATAGTTTGCAGAGTGTTTTAAGAAGATAAAACCCCCAATCTGCATTTAGTTGGAATTCTTACCTGTTTATCATAAACTGATACATAATGTTATATGAACTTAAGAAAAGCATAATGTTTTCTATTGTCTTATATCAAATTGGAAAAAAAAAAAGGAGAACAAAATAATCTAGTTGACTAAAGTTAAAAAGAGACCTGTCCTAGAAATAAAAGAAGGAAAGAAGGAAGGGAGGGAGGAAGGCAAGAAGTGTGGGAGGGAGAGAGAGAGCCAGGGTGGGAGGGAAGAAGGCAGGGAGAAAGGGTGGAAAGGATGGAGGGAGGAAAAGAGAATCAAGAAGGAAGGAATGAAAGGAGGGAAGGAGAGGGGAGGGAGGAAGAAAAAAGGAAGAACATCTCAGCATTTCAATCTATGATATTCTGAGCATATATATTAATTATGGTTTTGCAACAGGACTATTTTCTGAATAAAGAAATTTGGATTTTCTCAAATTAGTACTCTTTCCCTAAAGCATTTGAAGTATATAAAAATTATTCAGTTTACAAGTAAAGGGTATATTGTGTATGCATATATACATGATATGCATACGTATATACATATGAATGTCTTAATTGAGCACTTGTATTGCACAAGGTGAGCTAACCATAATTGTAGCAATACTACCACTTAGTTCTTCAACTTGATTTCTTGAGAATACTCAGGAAGTTCATGGGGAAAAAGGGGTGGATGAAGAATTTTTTTTTCTGATAAACATTCTTAGTCTGGAGTGAATAAAACACACCTCAGGGAAACTGCAGGTACCAATTTATTAATGGATGTTCCTTTAAAAGGAAAAACTAAAAACTTTTCTTTAAAAAGGAACCACTTTTGCTTCTGGAAAAAATTGCTAAATAAACTGGCGCCCCATAAATCCCTTTCTTCAAAATGTTTTCAAAAAGCAGTTTACAATAGATTTTGCTACACAATTTTACTGTGATGCACACCTAAAGATTTCAAAACATTATCATTTTATCACATAGTAATCAAGCACAATGAATGCTTTGTAAAGTTAGATGCACCACACAGCTATAATATGTTATAATAACCTTGTTCTTAATAATGTTGCCTAATGCATCTACCACAAAATATACTTCTATCAAAATTACAAAATGATATTGAGAGAAGCATTAATGGTATTAGATATTTGGGAGGTAGGGAATGTGATCGTGAATACCGTGTATATATGCATGTAAAAAAAAACACAAGAAAGCAAGAACAAGAAAAATTGTGTATGTGTGGAGTGATGTATAACAAAGAGACAATACGGAGTTGGTAAAAGAGGAGACTTGGTTGTATGTTTCCCCCAAATTTACTCATGGTTCTAGATTGCTAGAATTTTTTTATTTTCATCCTCTGGAAAATTATCTGGTTTAGTAAATGCAAATCTATTGTGTACCAGTGGGAAAAAATACATGGTAGGATAGAAGATAAAATTCTCAATAAGTATAGGTTTGCAGACTAATATTTAACGCATATAGATAAAAAGGCTCTCTATAAAAACTTGTTTAATGGAAATACTATCTCTTTGTCAATGTCAACTATCAGTTTCAGACAAGTGACATTCTATCTTTAAGAAATACCCATTTGACTCATTTAACTTGTATCTTGACACACCATATTCTGTATGCATATGTTATATGGAATCTGCATTGCAGCGAATTTTAAATATGGGTAACATTGAAATAATATATGTGAAAGTGTTAGCATCTATTCGATACTTCCTGGTTTCTTTTCTTGTTAAGTTCCAGTATAAAAATGATGTATTTCCTCAGAATGAAAGGACTTCAAAATTTTAAGAAAATTATATTAACTGAAGGCTGAAAAATATATTTTAAATATATTGTTCTACTTATTATTCTGTAGAATACAGGATAGAGTAAAGAGGTGAGGTGAGATCAAAGAATTGTTTTTTTCAAACAGACAATTTTGGTGAGATTTTATAAATCTTAATGTAAGTATGGCATAATACTGAAAGACTGTTAAGATCGATGCTAATTTCCAAAGTAATTTCAGCAGTGATATCACAATCTTGTCTTCTCTTCTAGAATACTGGGGCAGATTCTATGAGCCCCACAATTCAGTTCCCTGCCCCTCTCCCAAGAGATTACAGGCCTATCGATTTTACTATGCCAGCTCTCGTAAGTAACGCACTAAAGAATCCTACATAATATTTTAAACCCATGTGCATTAAATCTCCCATACATAAACTCCCAGAAAATATTTCTCTAAAAATCATTCTTTTGAAAACATGTCAGTAATTTCCTGACCTCTACCATTAGGAGTCAGTAATAAATTTGATGAAAATTTTCAATTAACCACATGGATGTCAAAATGGTATCCATAAGCAAAACTGTAAGCCAAGTTTGTCTCACAGATCACAGATAGTCAATGAAGGTTTGCTAAATTGGATTGTTTTATTTGACCCTTTCACTCACCTCTTCTCCTTTTCAGGACAACTCATGTGCGCACAGGGATATATACATGTTTCAGTACTCTCCTGATATTATGGCCCTCTCTTATTCGGGGGGAGGGGAGTCAGTATAAATTAATTCACATTAAAGTGCCAGTGACAATGTGTTATCATTCTTAATGTGTTCTCATTTAAGAGAATCAAAAGAAGGCATTGCTTAACAGAAGGAATTATTCTCTCAGTGACACCTAGGTTGAATGAAGGAGGAATTATAAGGCAAGAACTTCTTGGTGTCTCTTGGGTTATACACAGACCACTTAATCCACCGACTTACAAGCATAAACATGTATTCAAAGTAGGTTATTTCAGTAAGAAAACATGTATCTCGATTTTTTTTTACCTTAGTCCTGTCCGGACTTTTTAATATAATAGGACACAGTTGGTGGTGGTTGATGTGATTGTATAAACTTCTCCCTTTTCTCAGTGAAAAAGACATTGAAAGACACTCATTCATAAGTTCTAAACTGCTCACCTAAAAATTCCCAAAGAAAAATAATTTACATCTGAAGTTTCTCTACCTGCATCCATGTAGCAACAGATATTTTGTGCCATATTATCGAATCTGAGTCTTTAAACTATCTAGTTAGCCATTTTCATTGATTAAATTAATAACATGGTTGGCAATTTTCCACTTGAGGTTTTCAATACAGTGTACACAGATTCTGGTTTACCTAGGCTTGGTGAGCTGTCTATAGATTGACTGTACATAACACAAAAATTAATAGCAAATTCAGATATTTTAAAAATCAGTAAAATAACCAAATATGTAATGGGAAATTTTATATTTTATGTGAATATTTTGGCTTTCTGTATCCATAGCTTTAAGCTATTCCTCTCTAAATTGACAATCTTCTGATTGCTTATTCTTCAGTAACCCAGGACAACAGAAGCATTGTATTGCAACTGAACTTGAAAGCATATATATAAAATCAACGCCTTTGTTTCTAGGCAGTATCTGGGTCTTAAAGTCCGGCTTGTCCCTCTTTCCTCATCCCCTTCTCACTATACCCCACAACAGGAATTTATATGTGATGGATTTAATTCCATTTTCTATCTTCAAAACTTAGGATAACTATTGAGAGAAGCTAACAATAAATGAATTTGTACATCTACATTAAACAAATTATGCTTCAAAATCTATGGCCAGAGTGTTCTTCTGATGGTGAAACTTGAAAATGCTCACAATTGGCAAAATTTTAATGTCAAATCATAGCTGTGAAACACATAATATCATATATATATCATATATATATATATCACATATATCATCTGTTCTATTTGGCAAACACTACAGAAAACTATTGGATTCATGGGAATCTGTTAGAATGCAGTTTTGGGACAAAGCTCTAACTCTTTTCTGAAAGAGCAAGCCTGTGACAGTAAAAAATATGAGTTTTCCATCATTGCTAACTCAAATACAACAGAATTAGATGATGATATAAAAAGAAAGAGTCCATGGCCAGCAACTGAGTTTGATAAGTGTCAGGAAACCATCAAGTGCTGCCTTCAAAGAGGTGTGTAACCAGCTGCAAGTTAGCAGGAAGCTGGTTTTTTTTCACAGCTTGTCAAGGGCAGATAGCCAGTTTATATTTCCAAACTACATGCCATCCTACTAAAAAATGAGATATTCCATAAATCCTTCATTAATCAATAGTAGCAAAGCTATATGACACGCCAGACATCACAAAGCAGAATATCACTATTATTTGAAACATTTATGTTTTCTGCTGTGAAAAAAAATCTATGAAAGTCAGAAAAAAAGGAGGAGGAAGAAGAAGAAGGAGGAGGAGGAGGAAGGGAAGGAGAAAAAGGAAGGAAGGAGGGAGGGAAGGAGGGAAGGAAGGGAGGGAGGGAGGAAAAGAAAGAAAAAGAAAGAGGGAGGGAGGAAGGAAGGAAGGAAGGAAGGGAGGGAGGGAGGGAGGGAGGGAGGGAGGGAAAGAAAGAAGGAAGGAAGGGAGGGAGTGAAAACCTAACACAAAGGTAACCAAAATATCAATCCTTTTGAGATAGTATCCTATATTGGGTGCAAGAATATTAAAAGAATGAGTAAGTGAATTAACATACCATGTGAAAAACACAGAGACTAAAATCTTAAAAGCTATTGTGAACTGGTATGAATTAACAAAGTGTTACCTATATTAAGGAAATTTTACCTAGGCAATATTTAGGAAATTTCCCTCTTTTGTAGATATCTTTCAACATGGGTTTTTAAATAAATTATACCTTGGAAATAACAGATACAGGTTAATGTAATTTTTTTTTTGGCTGAATGCATCCTTTGTTGACCTGTTCTCATTTCCCCCCTATGTTTTCTGCAACATCCCCTCTGGCAAGGCCTAAGCTCCAAAAATCTTTGTCTCTTACAGATAGCTTGTAGAGAATTAATATCTTGGGAATGAGCCTTGTTGGTAGAGATCCCTGTCACACTAAAACCCACCCCAGACACACTCTTTTAACCTACAACCTGCCGTTTGCCGTTTGCTCCATGCTGACTTTGGGTCTTCCCTTGGGAACACAAAAGTCCTGCTCTGTTAGTGCTGATTTCCTGGATAGACTACAAGGAGCACAGACCAGAGAAAGTTTTCCTGTATGAGATAGGAGAAACGGTTGCTGGAAGTGGAGGAGACATTCTGATGTCCGATGGAGAAAAGAGTTGGCTGGGACAAAAAGAAAAGGACAAATGAATATTTTGAAATAGATATAAGGCCCCTGAAATCTAGGAAAATTCCTCTTCATCCCAATAGACCCTGCCCTTTATCACGAAGAGTGGGGAGTTACTTGATAAGAGTGAAATGAACCTAACAGGCTCCTTTGGGGATAGCGTGGGAGCGTGTGGGAGACTACCGGGCTGGTTGAGGTGTACATGGACGCCTCCGTCTCCCGCTGGTGCTCGGGGCCACCTCACCACCCGCACTGCCTCCGGCGGGAGCCGCACTGCCCAAAAGGCTAGGCAGGAGCAGGGAACGGGTGTGGACCTGCTCCTCTCCTGGCGCGAACCACCGGGTATTCCACACCCTTTCTCCTTAACCACCCGGAGAAGGTTTGCCAGCCGGCCACTCCACAGACGTGCCTACATCCAACCCCATTCCGGAAGCGGTTGCCAGACTGAGCCCTGCAATGGAGCACGCGCTCCCCCGGAGCCTGGGGAAGGAGGAGCCCAGTGACCCCTGGGGTGGCTGGTCTGAGACCTAGCAATTTCGGTGCTCCTGGAAGCTACACTCCAGGGCCGGGTGGAGGCGCGCAGCCACGTTTGCCTTCTCCTTACGCTTCTCAGAGGCTTGGGTTGTGGTTCTGTCAGGTGGACTGACCCCCGCTGCAAGAGCGATCTGGCTCCACCAAGGACACGCCTCTCAGAATACCTCAGCCCGGGACACAACCCCTAATCTTAAATCTCCGCTAAGCTTCCTAGAGGCAGTGAGAGGAACCAGAGGAGAAGCTGTGACAGTCTGGAAAGGCAGACAGGGTTAGAAAAGGAAAGAGGGATGAGAAAGGAGGAAACGGGACAGCTAAAGAGAAAGATCAAAAAAGAATATGTCTAACTTGGTTTTTAAAATAAAAATCCTACTACAGTTTGCACTCTACTGAATTGAAACTCCTCTGAGTTTCTTCTGAAATAAAGAACTTGATGTAATTGGCCTTGGGGATCAAAGGTTGTCCAGCCTTGGTAACAAGGATGCTGCCATGGGCTTAAGTTACTAAACCCAACTCTGGAGTCAACAATTCCATCTTCCATCACATCTTTCTCTCTAAACGTGTCCAGTTTTCCAGATCAATGTCTTCTTCCAAACTGTTGTGTGTGTCTATGTGTGTACGTGGATATAAAGACACATACACATATACAAAAAACAACTATATATACATATGTGTGTATATATATACATATAAGTATATATTGCGATGATCATTTGAAGTTTACGGCAGCAATTGGAAGGAAAGTATTTAAGGTTTGGTTCTTCTTAAAAAAAACACACACACAAAAAAAAACTGTTCAGTTATGGGGCCAGGAAAGGGGGTGCACTTTGCTACCTAATGAAAAATGCCAGGCTAGTTCATAAGCAGAAGGTAAACATAAATTGAACGATGAAAAGTCAGGAGACTTTTGGGTTTTCTCCAGGCATAGATGGAGGCTCGACTTTGGGGCTAAGGCAAACTGGAAACGAGGTGCCTGTGTGTGCACCAACCTCCGGGCAGCCTACACCTAAGAAATCGCCATTCCTCATGTCCACAGAAGGGTGCGTGTGTGCCCTGCAATACAGATGCATCTCCATGCGACCCGCCCGGCTGTTTCAAGACTCAGCTGGGTCCGGGTTGCCGGGACTCAGGAAGGGGAGCCTGTGGCCCGGGGAACCGGGGAACCGACGGTGCCCCTTCTCAATCTCCCGCCACCTGCCAAGGATGGGTTTTGTAGGAGAGCCAGCAACTTACTTAACATATTGGCTTCGTGGGAACCATTGACTTTGCCATCCGGGTAGATCTGTAGATGGAAACCGATGCCCACTCTGCAGTAGAGGCTGCCGGTCCGGCGCCCCGAGGGGCTCCACTGGAAACTGCTCTGCTCCAAGCCGCTTCCTTGGCTGCCCAGAGAAGCCGCCGAGGAGGAGGCAGAGGAAGACGTCGTGCTACTACTGCTGCTCCTGCTACTGTTGGCTCCTCCCGGGTTCCTATCAGTGACAGCGGGTCCGGGTTGTCCTTTGGGGGCGAGGCGCTTCTCCTCGTGAGCCCAGGCGCTGAGGATTAGATGGCTGAGGAAAAGGAGGAGGAGGAAGGACAAGCTCATTCTTCCAGCCGCGGGGGTCCTAAGTGCATCTTGAAGAGCTGGTCCTGGGCTCTGTAGCCCCCGCGCGGCCGAGTGCCTCTGGCGCTGCCCACCTCGCCGCACGGGGTGGACATAGCCTCGAGGAAGAAAGGGGGAGAGAAAGACAAGAGTGAACGAGAGAGAGAGACAGGGAGAGAGCGAGAGCACGCCACCCGAGCGGATCTAGGCGCTAGCACCGGGATATTTATAACGCCAGTGATCTCACTGCTCGGTGCACGCCTGGGAAGCTTCCCCTCACCCGCTGCTTTGTGTACTCACTGGCCGGTACTGGGAGCGAGCCTCACGGTCCCGGGGGCGGTGGGGGGGTGTGGAGGAGGGAGGAGATGGGAGAGAGTGAGTGGGCGGAGGGAAGCCGCACCCGGGACAGTGGGTACGCCCACACCAGGGCCATGCACCCCAGCAGTTTCCACGCGCCGCCCAGCCACCCCGCGACCCAACTACCGCCAACGCCGCGCAAATTCAGCTCCGCAGCAGCAGTTGAGTTCACCCGGGGCAACAGCGGAAATGCGGGTTGAAACGTGGAAAGGGCTTCTCCGCAGCATCTTCAGTTTTCCTCGTCCTCCTCACCTTCGCCCCACACTTGCGTCCCAGTAACACACTTCTGCCTACCCAGCACCGGATTTACTGGTTCCCTTCCCTTTCAACAACAGACCCCACTATCACATCCCTTTTACTCCGGTATCCCTAGCAAATCTCGTCCCGCCAGGGAATCTCACTGCGTCAAGTGCCCTCCGCCGGGAACGAATCAGGATTCGCAGCCTAACTTGGGAAGGCTTTGGTGTTGCGCGGTTGGGAGTGAAGGCTGTTTTTGCTGTTGTTTAGAATCGTTGTTGTTACCGATTTATTAAAGGGTCAAGGAATGGGTTTATTTGACGTTTTTAGAGGCATCCTGAGCATTACGCCGCGACTCGAGATGCTTTCCTGTTGGAAATTCTTGGTCATACTAAACATTGTGCGGGGTTTGTTTTCCTTCTGGGAAGCTCTCGGTCTGTGTCCGGGAGCATGAGCGCACATGCACACCCGCGCTAGGAACCCGATCAAGAGGGGCAGGCTCTGGGCACCAGCAGATGTGACTGACAGCCCAGTTGTCCTCTCGCCCCAAGATCCCCTGACTGGAAGGATTAGCTAAATGCTCGCTTCAGCTTACTCCGAGATGCCATTGACTGTAGGACCTACCCCATGAATGATTAATGACGCGCACGCTGGATTTCAACCTCAGGAAACCTGAGAACAGAGAATTTCCCTGTATGCAACGCACCGACTGTCATTTATCTGATAAATAAACCTGACTCGCATTCTTGGAATATTTCCTTCTAAAAACATATTTGAAGCTTTACACTATGCTCTGATACATAATTCATCGGTCATTTTAATGAAAAGGCCGTGATATTGACCGATAAGGCCAACTGTATAAGCCAAGGCTGATGTGAAGATACAGCTTTATCCATTATTGAGTATCCACTTAAGGATTCCTATCTCAGTGATGAAAAGCATATAGAATGTATATGCATGTAACTGTTCCAGGATCGGAATTCTCCAATGGGCAGAGCATTTAACAAGGAGGCCGTAAAACTGAAAGTCACCTGGACAATGCAATGATGCTACTGTGGGGAAGAGAGGACACATCCCACAGAGATGTGCAGATCATGGGCACAATGTCCCTGGCACCCCATATAAGATGCTGCCCTGGGCTGAAACCCTTTCTGTCCGCTTTTCTAGGCTAAAGATGTATGCTTCGGGCCTAACTAGTGTGGGTAGGCAGATCCTCACAAGCCAACCCTGAAAGCGGACAATGAAAAACAGACATGCAGTCCCTCAGAACAGTCTCCTTGGCTGAAGTTGCCTCCTTCGGGGTAGATGATTGTGATATGCTGAGACTGGGCCCTGCAAGTTCTGCCTTCTGCCTGTAACAAAGCTGTTAGGATTTAAGGCACTGCCGGATCCTATCAGAAAGCCTTCCCTACCCCATCCCCTGCGAATCAGTCTACCCTCCCATGCCTAAAGTGGCAAAGATTTCCCAAAGCAAATCCGGCTGCTTGTTTCTCCCCATCCTCTTCGCAAGGAGTCTGCTGAAAAAACAGGAGTGGCCTCCTCCCCAGTCGCACCATCTGCCTCCTCACCAAACCCAGAGCCGGGCTTCTGGAGCTGAGATTTGGCCTCTTGTCTTTTCTTCTTGTTCTCAGCTTCTCGGAGCCTACCTGAACCGTTCCCTTAAGAGCCCAATTAGGAATCAAACCCTTGCCTATAGATGACCCAGAAGGGGCAAGACACCTGCTGGGCTTTAATTCATTTCAACCTGGAGGGTGGCGAAGTGCACTACGGCCTCCTCCCGAGTCGGACCGTGAGGCTTTAGCAACACCCGGGGGCCCACTAAGAGAAGAGGAGACGTAACCAGCCCTTGTGGGCAGTGTTATAAGTTTGGCAAACCAGGCCTCGGATTGTTTCTCAGCTCTCTTCCATACTAAAGGGGGGGGGGGAGGGGATGAGCGCACACGTGCGCACGCTTAGAGCAGAATTGGCGTTGGTGCGCATAACCAATTATGGTATGTGTCATTAAACTTTTAAAATTTATAATAAAAGGGTTGAACATGCATTTGGGCCATGAAAAACAGACCTGCAAAACGGAACGGTGTAACCGAGGAGTCTACATCGCGCCTGTACAATGAGCTGAGCTGCCCAATTTCCTCTTTCCGCAGCTCCGCACAGGAACCAGCCGCCAGCAGCCCTGCCTAATCGGCCGCGCAACCACACTCCGCGAAACCTGTGTTGACAGTGTTCTGAAAAATTCTCATTTCACTGTCTCTGTTACCCCGGGCAATACTGGCTTAAACTCCATCCAAAAGAGAGAGCAAACCCGTACTACTTTTTCTCTGCGACTCTCTGGAAGGCGGATCGCCCAAAGCCACTTTTTACAAACTGCAGAGCCATCTATTTACATACAAATTGCGGGGCCTGGTCAGGATCGCCAGGGTGTGCGCCAAGAACAAGTGCGCGGTGAAGCTCCCTAAACCCCGCGCTTTCCCAGCCAGGGAAGCAAGGTCGAAACAGAGGGTGATTGCAGTGAGATTGAAGGGCTCTAAAGGCTACTTAACGCCCATCAACATTTGACCAGGGGCCAAAAACTAAACCTAACAGGTTAACGGGTTTCATTCACGGTTGGCGCCAGAGCTGAGACTGCGCGTACCTCAGCTCCAGCCCCTACCCATCCTGGGCTCTCTTCCCGCAGCCTCCACCTTCTCAGGCTCACCATTAGGCCTTCAGGTTCCGTAGCGCCATCCCCTCCGGTTCATGTTTCGCAGTCGGGCACCGGGACCTCCTTTCCCAGCTGCCCATAGTTCTGTGTGAAAAACCGGGCGTTGAATTGTGCCTTACCTCGTTTGTAGCCACAGCTACGACGCAGTCATTAGCGACAGGAATAAATTCCTAGGAAAATACAGTTACATATATCCTCAGGTTGGAACTCAAACGCCTAACAGGAGAGGCCAGGGCCAAGAAGTACAGGCTTCCTTTTGCCCAAGGGACGCGCTATTTACAACCCTTCTCTGGTTGTAAACGAGGCCAAGGCTCGACAAGACCCAAACTCCGGAGGTGGGATCCGCACCCGGTACATTCTAGACGGCATCATTGCTGGGGCCGAGGGAAGGGCAAGAGACAGATAGTGGGCGAGGGTGAGCAACTCTGGTGAGGGCGAAACGGGTCTCTGGTGTTCTCCAACTGGTCAGAGTTCCAAGTGCCTCAGTGGCGCCAAATCTCCGCTCCTGGAGGAGCAAGCTGCTGCGCGGTTGACCTTCTCTTAGGTTTTAAGCCTTACAACGGAAGTTCATATGGCTAAGTTCTGTTTTGTCTCAGGGGCTATATATATCCCGATAGCAGTATCACTTTTTGCTAACCAGGTTCTTCCTGAGGCTCCTCTAGTCTCATACAATTTTTAATGAGGTCGAACTACAGTGATGGAGGAGTGAAGGCCTTCACTTCCTGGTCTCCCTAGGACCCTTTATTTCCTCCAAGCCTGGCTTCTCACAGCCAAGTTGGCAGCCACTGCAGCAACAAATAGCCTGTGGCTAAAGGGACGCTGAGCAGGCTGAGGAGAGTGTGGGAGGAAAACAAAGACTGAGAGAGGCGGGAGAAAGCTCAGAGGGGGATGATGGCGTTCTTAGAAACTCAGTGGGTCCTCCTCCCCTTTCCCGCAGGGTCTATTACTTCCCGCTGAGAAGGCGGCTGTTGTGTAATGGCAGCCTGTACCGGGTCTCCTCTACAACTCTGGTGTCAGAAAGCAAGCCAACCTTTGCTACTAGAAAGAGATCTTTTGTGACTTGAACTGACTCAGTGAAATCAGTTACTTTTTCTCATAAAGTTCAACTCTTGTGCTTTCCAGCTAGCCTAGTGACTATTTTTGGTTTGGTTCCTGGTACATCCATGCACTGGGTCCCAAAGTACTACAGATCTCCCTTTATCTGGCACACAATTTCCAATGGCAAGGACATAATTGCTCTTAAAGTGCTAGAAGTCCTTTATCTTGCCCATGGCCAGACACAGTAGATAAAGGATGCAGCCCCTATGCTTGTTAAAAATGGGTGGAAAACTCATGCCACCACCCCTCCAAACAGAGTGTGCTCTGCTCTTTTTAAGGGGTTTTGCTCCTGTCACAGTGTATCTAATAATATCTAGAGGGGATGTTCTAAGAATCTAGAGAGAGGTGGGGGTACTTCCAGTCTTAATTCTCTTCCAAGTGGGAAGAAGGGCAGGGAATCAGAAACTTTTCTCATCTATGAATAACGGAGGAGGTTAGTGAATTAGAATAGCTGCTATTAGAGTAGTTCTAGCATTCTGGATGTTTGGTTTGTATCCAGAGAGACAGGCCATGAGCAAATGTACCTTCATACAAGAAAAGATGATGCCTGGCAGGAATAGAGAGAAAGGAAGCACAGTGCCCCCTTTTAGGATATCCTCTGGGTGCCAAATGGGAAAGGGGTGGAGACAACAGAAATGAAATCAAGCCTGGTACCAGCAGTAAACAGATAGGAAGCTGCTGAAACCAGGGCACATGTGTTATCCATTCACAAACTGATTCAAAGGCCATTTGTTCAGAAAGTTAATTTGATCAAAGCTGAACTCTCAGACTAAGTCTGAGAGCCAGTACACACAGACTATGTTTTATTTTTTTCCCATAATAAGGTGCTTATTTTCCTTCAATGTTAAAGGAAATGGGGGACATAATTGGAAATGCAACTATTGCAGGGCAAATGTACAAAATTTGAAATATGTCTTCAACATAGAAAGTGGATGCTTTGATTTGATTTAGCTTTAGCATCACATTTTAAAGAAATGCTGCATGCTTTTTCTAAAATCATGCACTTCTGGGAAGTACAAGTGGTTTTTGCTTAACCAAAGCTATTAAAGCAAAGCAAAACAAAACAAATTCCCTTCCTGTACCTCTAGATGATTTAGTTACTGAAGGATAATTATTTGTGAGCAGCACTTGTTGT
>JAQZBX010004657.1:15979-39169 GCA_029593785.1 Cabassous unicinctus | reverse complement strand
AGTCTTTTATGGATCCCAGAAAATCCTGTTCATAAAGTAAACCTATTCCTGTGTCTGTAAACCCATTGTAGATGGGATAGTTTGATCAGATCCAGTTAAAGAATCTTTTGATTAGATCACTTTTGATTGGATTGCTTCAGTTAAGGGCCTTTGATTAGATTGCATGGCCCAAATTGGGTCTTAATCCTCTTACTGGAGTCCTTTATAAATGGAGGACTAAAAAGCTGCAAAGAGAAAGAGAGAGAGAGAGACAAGGAACCCAGGAGCTCAGAGAAGAACCCTGCAGAGAGAAAAAGCCCTGAAGCTGAAGCAATGCCCTTAGGAAAGGGGAGAGACAAGTGGACGCTGCCCATGTACTTGATGGCCCACAGCTGAGTTTGGGGAGAAAGTGAGCCTGTAGGAGAATGTAGGTCTCCACCTCCACGTGGCAGGAGTCCAGGATCTCCCGTAGCTGAACTTCAGTGAGACAGCATCTCTCAATGATGCCTTGATTTGTACCTTTTCACAGCCTCAGAAGTGTAAGCTTTTAACCCAATAAATTCCCATTGTAAAAGCCAACCCATTTTTGGTATATTGCTACCAGCAGCTTCTTAGCAAATTAAAACATGTGATTTATTTTGAATGTAGTGATTACATACAAAATACGGGAAATCATGTTGATAAAAACCATGACTTCTTTTGATATCTAATGTGTTCTTGCCCTTGGCCCACACCATCCTTTCTTTTCATTCCAGTAGCTGGCTCAGATCAGATGAGTGAGAGGATTTGAGCTTAGCTCCTGAAAAAAAAAAATGAGTGAACTAGTATATTCACAGAGTTTTAAAAAAAAAAGAAGAATTCCCCATATGCAAACCACCCTGTTATCTGCCCTATCTTTGAAATTCCTATGTGATCCTAAAGGGAGGGATTGAGGGCATACAGCATAATACAATCAAGACTTCTTTTTGGTTGTAAATGAGACAGTTTCCTGCTGGGAGCTTGAGAAGGCATACAATGAAACACGGTGTTGCAAAGAAGGTCACCACCAAACATACCATGATTTTAATTATTGCTTAGCTGTTTAGTTGTTTGACTTTTCTCAGGTGGTCCTTAAGCTCCTCAAAGGCAAGCTGCTTTCAGCATCCACTGCCTTATAAGTCCCCAAATGCACCATGATGTAAATCCCAAATGAGGATCCTTATGAGCAATGGTTTCAAAAGATGTTTCAATAATTATTTAAACTTCTCCCTCCAAAGAAGTACATTGTCATGCAGGGTGGTTTGTTGTCTATCATTTCCTCTATCCAGGGAACTGAGGATTTGGGAGTGTGTGTGTGTGTGTGCATGCGTGTGTTTTCATCATTTACTTTACCGAAGCTCTTAATTACAATAATCATTTTCGCAAATGGGCTTTGTTTTCTACTCTGGTTCCCTGGCTTTTGGCAGGCTGCACTGGGCAAGCACCTGTTGTCTGGTTATACAGAGAAACACCTGTCAGTGGAGCCACTAAGCACTAACATAGGGGCTGTCATTGGGGGTCTTGGGAACCTTCGCTGTTGTCAGAAGAAAGGAAGGAGCACCTGCTTAGGGCCATGGAGGGCCAAATGACAGCGTATTGACTTCTGACAGAAGATGTCAGTGAATCCCTTCCCCCTCCTCTTCCTGCTCCCAGAGAAATGCAGCCCGGGGCCGCAACATCTGTTAGGGAGTGAATGACTATGGTCAGATCTGAGGAGAATTCATTTTAAGGAGAATAACAGAATAACGACACTAAGGCTTCCAAGTTTCAAAATCTAAATGGCTTTTAGGAATGACTATCCACCTGATGATAGTGAAGGAGGGGAAGTAAGAAGAAAAGAGAGAGTAAGCCAAGGAATGTTGGAAGGGCATAAAAAATGGGACAAAGATGATTTTTCCCATGTGGTAATCTCCTCCTGAAAACCAGCAGTTTGAGTGCATGGGTGGTACTGGGCTTGTTTTAAATGTAGAAACCGGTATATCCAGTCTAATAGACATCACTGTACAAAGTCAGTATCAGTTTCTAAAGTAGTCAGTTATTCTTTGATGTCTAGATATTTATCTATGTACAGCTTATACTCACACATGGAGGAGGAAAAACAAAATGAGAAAAAGTTTTGGGATGGAGGGAGAGAAGAGACAAAAAAGCCCACATATTTTTCAAGGTAGATTTTACTACTGTTTATGTTTAGATTTCCTAACTTTTTGTCCCCCATGCTCACAATATATTAAAATCCATACTGGTTCAGGAAAATTTCTTGAACTTGCCTCATCCTGTGAAAGACTACCCACAGAGCTGAGTACTGCAAGGATCAGGAAATCAAGCCTTTCCATCTGTATCTTTCCAGTTGGAACTGCTCTCCATGATATTCTGTGGGAGAAGCTGCCCACCTGAATTCTACTTCCAGATTGGTTTTGCTTCTCTCTTCTGCCTATTGTCTCTCATAAAATCATTCTCCTTTCCTTACATTAGAAATCTTCCTAGACTCAAGGGCTCTCTTGGCTTTAGATATAAGGAAAAAATGGGGGTGGATGCAGAAAATTATAAGAAGGAAACAGGGCAGACTGGAGAAATCATTAAAATAACGTTTCATCTTAGATTTACCCTTGATTTTTCTCTTTCCTGCACACCCTCTATCTAATCCATCAGGAACTCCTTTTGGCTTTATCTTCAAAATATATCCAGAATCCAGCCACTTACCATCTCCATTGCAACCATCCTCAGTCCAGCCACTATCACCTCTCACATGGAGGGTTGCAATGACTGGTTTCCCTGCTTTTGGATTTCCCTTTTACAATTCATTCTTTTTTAAAACAATTTATTCTTAAAGCAGTAATTTTTTTAAAGATAAAAGTCAGTTTATGCTATTCCTTCTCTTGAAACCACCAAACACTTCTCAATTCACTCAAAATAAAAGCTAAAATCCTTCCAGTGACCTTTAAGCCCCTCCCTGATCCCCAGAAGCTCTCTGTTCAAGTCACAGTGACCTCTTGTAGTTCTCCCAACTCAGCAGCCATGCTCCCAGCTTAGCACATTCGCAAGGGCTTCTCCCTCTGTCTGGAAGTCTCACCTCCATATATTTGTCTGGCTAAATCCTTCATGTCCTTCGAGGGGGATGCGTTTTCTTCTCAAATGTCCCCTGGCCACCCTGTCTAAAACTACACCCTCACACACACTCTCTAACATCCTCATGCTGCATTTCTTTTTATTTTTTTTCTTAATTATTTTTTAAAATTTATTTAATAAACGGTTACATTGCCCTTATTATAGGTCAGGCATACTGGCCAGATATTAACTCATATAACGCTCATAACAACCTAGGGAGCAGGCACTGTCGTCTAGTCTGTTTGGTGATGAGACAATTTAAGCACAGAGTAGATAGCTAGTTTACCCAGGTTACACACCTGGGAAGTGGAGGAGCTGAGATTCAAACTTGGACAGTTTGGCTCCAGAAGCCATGCTCTTACAGTGTGTACTTATCACCTCTATCATACCTCTGTATTGCATTTGTTTATTGGGCATGTAAGTTCCATGAGGGTAAGAATCTTTGCTTCATTTTCAAATATTTGCCAAGAACCTAGAATAATGCTTCACACATTGTGGTTGCCCAATAAATATTTGTTCACTGAATAAATGAACCTGGTGGTTGAGAGTCTGCTTCTCAGCTTGAGCTACATTATTGTAGTTTCACTGTTAAAATATCCACTCCTCAGGCCCCTCGATTTATACCCTATGAGACTTCAGGGACAGTAGAACAAGGACAAACGGTCCTAGTGCAGACATTTTATTTCATCCTATAACTTTTGAATGTGTGGAACTGTTTCTGAGATCCTGCTTTTACTTTCTTCTGCTTTTGTTTTCATCTTAAGTTTCATTTACAACCCCATCCACCTCTCCGTTCCATAAATGGAGTAGGTAAATGTGAGAGGAACTCAGTAGGGAAAGGAGAAGTAAGAAGTTCAATCTTGTCCCTTACACACCTATACACATACCAAACACCACTTAACTGTTTAAAACTTATTTCCAGTGTGAATTTCATATTAATGACAACACACAGGTAGAAGTATCTGAGACCAGAAAATGAGGACTGTGCGGTAGAAATGTAGCTGATTTTTGTGGTACCCATACTTGAAAACAAAGCAAAGCAAACCTTGTACAGTCCAGTTTTCCTTAAAATGCCAACAGAGCAGAATGGCAGCCTGCCATGCTTCAACACAGTTCATTTTGTAAAGGCAGCAGGAGATGTAGGGGAAAAGACCCCCCAGTGGAATTCCATATACCTCAATTCTGCCTTGACAACCCACCCCCACGTTAAATGCACACACCATGTAACTGTGGAACCCTGGTCAAACCTCAGAGCTTCCTTTTCTTCTCTGTAAAAATGGGAATAATAATTTTTGCTCTGATGTCCTGTGTTTTAAGGAACAAATAAAAACACAAGTGTGACTATGAATGTCAAGTCATTACACAAATATAATTTATTACAATAAATACATCAAAATAATGCACTTCCTTAATGTATAAAAAGGTGTAATATACAACCTTTTTTTACTCTTTTTATAAATAAGAGTATTTTACTCAGTTCACCTTGGAGAAATGCAGATAGAAAAACAGATAAAATTAATGATCTTGTAGGCCATATTTTGTCACAGAAGATCTTGGTCCAGTAGCTTTTTACAAGGTTAGATTATGATTCCCTACATGTATTTCAGCAGCTGAAAGACAATTCTAGTGAATATTTGTGGATTATAGTATGAATGAGACTTATCTGCCTTATTATGAAGGACAAACCCAAAGATAATCAAAGCAACGTAGCCCGTCTACGTTTTCGACTCTCTTCTTTGAATAGCGATCTCTTTTATTGCAAGAACGAGATAAAGCAGCAAGGGTCACTAGCGTGTCATCTTTTCTGACTGTAAGTCCTCCATCAGGTGCAGCAATTTGCAGGGTGTATGAATCTGTTGAGTTAACTTTCCTCCCTTTAAAATAAAGGGTCTACACTTCAGGTTTCCATGTCAGAATACATTGATAGCAGCCAAGCTGAGGCCATGGTAGTTAAAGCTACAGTATCCTAATATAAAACAAATATCCTCACAGTGACTTGAATAACCTTTCAGTGGCTAATTTGCTAGAAAAGATTACTTGGAACAAGATCTAACCCCATTTTGCAGCAGTAAAATCAAGATGTTAAACTTGTCAATTTAAGAGTTTTCCTTATATGTGATTAATTTTCAAAGTTTTAAAAAATGTATTTTAAGGCCTCATCATGCATTAAAGCTCATCTGTAATATGCTTTGATTTGTTTGGAGAAAGAAAAGCAACAGGACTGTATGTTTAATATAACAAAGCATCAGCCTAATGAAAGTTTTGGACACGTCTAAGATTTAAAGTCCCAAAGGTTAATGTGTTTTAAGAAAAGAAAAAGAATCACAAAGGTATTGTCTATTTTAATGGCAAGGATCTTGTTTTTTTGTTACTAAGGTAAAGCTTATCCAGACATTTGAAATTGTTAGCATTATCCTTATTGCCTTTGCATTTATTAATAAGGGGTAGGAAACCTTTGCATTCTTCCTTTGCAATTGTTTGACACCCAATGTAGTGCCATGGAAAGCAGTTAAGCAAAACTTTGGCAGACTCTTGATGTAGCTTCTTAAAGTGAATCACAGGTATCGGCATTCCTGTGTAAATGTTGGGCACCAGAAAGTGCTGAAGTCCTAATATGAATTGACACAAGATGTGAGCATCCTAAAGGAAGAAATCAGCAAAAATCTAAATATCGTTAGTTGCTGCTCGGTGAGTTATTTAGCATTACTTCTCTCCACAAGTGCACCTGGCCTGGGCACACAAAGCAAAGCAACCTGAGGGCAGATACAACTCTCAGAACACTTCTTGGCTCTGCAACCTGCAGCAACTTTCTTAACCTCTCTGGGCCTCAATTTCTTTAATTGTGAAATGGAGACAATTATGACTTCTAACTCAGGGTGCTACTTTAGTCATTATTGTGAAAATTAAGGGGGAAATGCACATAAACAAATTAGACTGCCAGTGCCTGGCACATTGCAAACCTCAATATTGTTAAGCATCAAAATGCAATCCTTTTTCACTCACCAATTTCCAAGAAAATCACTTTGAAGGAGAGGAAGATTCACATTTTTATATGTCAGCAAATGCATCTCAATGGACTTGCCTTTTCTAAATCAGATTTCTTCAATTCTGTGAAAGGTAAAGAAAATGCTATTTAACCTGAGTGATATAAATTACAAGGGATTTCCTTTGTCATAAATATCAGAAACAATTGCATCTGAAGCCAAGTAGAGAAAGAACAGGCTTTCAATTTCACAACAGTGATATGCGAGTTTTGCGGTCTATGAAATAATGATCCCCCATGTCTTCCCATTACTGGTGTGATGACGTTCAGGCGCTTGTAGCATGTGTTCTTTCAGTGAGAGTAGCCCTATCTCTTCTAGATAACAAAGGCACCAGTCATGTAGTGCCAGAATAAAGCCTTAAAATGGCACTCTATTTGTCAAATCACTATGTACAAAACATTTTTCTTCTGGGAATTTTCCTAGCCTGTCTATGTTTTAAAGCCATATCAAGGAGTCCCTCCAGAAATGCAAAACATTCAAACAAATAAGCACAAAAGCAAGCATTCCATTTGGGGAAAATTGGATTTTCCTGGAAGCATACAGAATCCTGTGTACACTTGTATGTTACTTGTTGCTTTTCAAGATGAAGCCAAAATGACAGCTGGCCTATAGTCAATGCTAAAGTTAATTTGTATTTTATTTTCATTTCTTTTAAAAATTTACATAGAGTGAAATTCATTCCTTTTAGTATACTGGTCTTTGAGCTTTGACAAATGCATAGCCACATAACCATTACCATGATCAAGGTTTTAATTTGGCAAAGAAACACATAAAAAGATGTACAACATCACCCACCATTAGGAAAATACAAATTAAAATCATGATGAGATACCCCTACAAACCTATCATAATGGCTAAAATAAAAAGTATGAGAATTGCAAGCAGGGACTTGAACAGAATCTTGTATACCAATGTTCACAGCAGTATTATTAAGAATAGCTGAAAGGTGGAAACAACCCGAAGTATCCACCAACAGATGAATGGATAAACAAAATGTGGTATATACATATAACAGAATATTATTCAGCTATAGAAAAGAATGAAGTGATAGACAATAGATAGATATAGATAAATGCTAGATGAAAAAGAGGGAGGGAAGGAGGGAGGAAGGAAGGAAAGAGAAGATATAACTAATATGGCAAAAAGTTGGTAGAGCTGGGTATCTGTTGGGGGGAGTGTGTTGGAGTTCTTTGTATGGGTTTGTATTATTTTTGTAACTGTCCAGTAAGTTTGAGATTATTCTGAAATAAAATGTTTAAAAAAAAAAGATTTTAATTTAGTTTTAATTGGCCTTAAGAAATATGTAATGCAATTTTAATTACAAGGGCATGTGACTCAATACTTTTAAGTGAAAAATATGAAAGATGGGGGAAAATGTTAGAGGAACATACATGTACTCTGTATCCTGAAATGAACCTTCCACTTCCCACTATTCCCACTTGACTAATTTGTTCTCTCCCTTTTGTTATAAGGTCTCTGTTTAAAAGTTACTTCTTCAAAAGAGCCTTTGCCCATCTCACCCCCATCCCAAATCTAGATTAGATCCTCCCATGATGTGGTTTCATAGTATCCCATTTTTCCCAAGAATCCCTACTTTTCCCCCCCACAATTTTATCAATATATATATTTTTTTCTACATTGTTTTTTATGCAATTATTTGTCTCAAACCTTCTCCCATCCTGCTAAACTAAAGAAGAAGCTAAATGTGTGATTGGCTTTGCTGAGACCACCTCCGAAAATAGCATTTATTTCAACAATTTTTTTCAGGCACTAGGTTAAATGAGTCTGATGTCTTTTCATCAAATGCTTAACTACATCACTACATATTAACATTCCTCTTTTGATTGGGCATAGCTGTGTGAAAGTAAGACTCTGTTTATACAAGTGAAAAACAGTGGTATGATTTATGAAATACATAAAGAAAGTTAATGTGGTACCTTTTTTTATATAAACTTGTTTGCTAACCACAAATGGTACAGAACCTGCCACGAGTCTCACTCTCCCTGGGGTTAGGTTCTAGTTAGCTACACTTTTTAGTAACCTTCACTGGACAATAAGCTCTGAACTAGGCTGAACCACAAAGATTGGTCTGAAAAACTGACAAGAGGGGCAACTCATTCTCTAGAAAATGTTGCTTTTACTTTGACTTATTACAGAACCAGGAAATGAGTACAGCAAAGGGTACACTCTGCAAGAGTTTACAAGAAGTATAGATGACGACTCATTTCCTCCTAGTTCCTCATGGTGGAACGTGTGCAAAGTGTGTTGGTGTATTCAGTCATCTAAGGAACCAAGCAGTTAAGGGGAGCCAAAAAGCCCTAAGCCCACTGTTTTTATACATTTTAGGAATAGTAACGGGTCACGTTAATACCCAAGAGCATATTTACTGGGAATTCTTGCTACTCCACAATTAGAAACTCCCATGTTCTATGTCTTATGTCATAATTGGATAAATAGTAGCCCAGTCATAGCCTACCACAAACTCCATGAGAATGGGAACCATGTCTATTTGGTTGCTATCGAATCCCCATTTGCTGGCATGTTACCTGTGGCAGAGAATGCACTCAAAAGATATTTATTGCATGAGTAAATGAATGGATGAATGTGCTGGATCTGTTCTGGCTTTGCCATTGATTAAGTAGATGGTTGACCAAGTTACTTACCTTCTTCATTTGCCAATCTCTCCTCACCTGTAAAATGTAAAATCTGAAAAAGCAATTATGTTAGATGATCTCTAAGGCACTTTCAAAAAAAAAGAAAGATGACATAAACATAAGATCAACAACAATAAAAAAGCCACATATCTCTACTCTTAATCTTGGGCTTTATTGACCATGTTGCAGCCTATTTCAATTAAACTACATTAAATGACAGAAGGAGTGTGGTTTAATCTTTGCTATGTTGATTATGGATACATGGTTTTGGGCAAACCGCTTCAACTTCATGGACCTTCATTTCCTTATATTTAAATTTAGGGGATTAATTAGACTACTTCTGATCCTTTTCAGCACCAACATTGAGTTATTCTAGTTTCCTTTATATGCTTTGTTTAAAGTTGTGTTCTTTGTGAAAATCCTTGAATTAGTATCTTTCAAATGTCCAATTTCCTATGATCTTCTTTAAATTTAAGCCAAATTAACAAATCTTACAAACTTTATCAAGACGATAAAAATCATGGGAAAATGGTTATTTCTAAAAACAAAAACAATTAAAAAAAATGGGTATAAAACTGGGAGAAACGAAGCATAGAAGAAAATTATATCTTAGGAGATGGGGACCATTGTGCATATGGAAGTATTAAAATAAAGAAACATAATCAGTGCATTTCTTGTCACAAGAAGAGTACTCTAACGTATAAGAATGGATTAAACACCATTCCATCTTCTAAACTTTTCATTTTTTATTCTCTTTGAGGCAACAGTTTTGATTTCAGCAGAATCATTTTTCTTTTCCCAGGATACAAACAGCCTTCATTTCTGCAAAGATTTCTTTTAACCTTTGGAAAAGAGCCAAAGATCTTGGATTTCTCCAGATTTCAACCACCATTCTGATATGACAATGAACAGAATGGGTTCCTAGATGCTTTGTTTTTTAAATTTTATGCTTTTTTAAGTTTTATTTTATATATAAAGAGCTAGCCTTGTTTTAGTCAGGTAGATATCTTGGATAGTTCATTGAAGGAAGATCAATTAGTCCAACTTGATGAAACCAAAATCCTTCGCGTACTGATGGAAACATTGTTGGCACACATTGAGACAGTATTTCCTGATCAGACCATGTTGGTTTATGCAGACACGGCAAGAGCAGGAACCCTGGCCGAATTTTCATGGATGGCTCCAGTAGACTGCTGGTGACCCATATTGCTCTCAGGGTGCAACGAGGCAAAAGGTCCTAAGGGTGTTTTTAAAGGAAGGAAAATAAAACCCACTTCTTTGTTACAAGAATGTATCTCCCTTACGCTTACAATACCATGCATAATAAAATACCTTTTATTATGATCTTTCACATTTTATTTTTAGGGCACCATTTTGTAGTTTATTAAATTAAGGTGCAGAAAAGGTATGGCGCATACATTTCTTCAAAGCAATAAAAAATTAGGTATGGCCCTATGGACAGAAACTCAAGAAGGACAAAATATTCTTTGGAAAGAAATTGGGGCTATATGATCACAAATGTTTCATATGAGGAAGAAAAAATCAAGGCATTTAAAACAAATTTTCTGTTCAGTCTCAGATCTCAGTCTTTTTTAAAAAAGCACAACAAAATAGGAAAAGGGGCACAGTTCCATTGACAAATACAAGTAAGTGCCAAAAAGAACAGTTTTGGGAAGGATAATGAAAAGAATGAATCACTACAATTAAAAAGATTACTTTTGATGTGACACTAATTAATTTACAAATTTCTCATGGACATCTTGACCTAAATCTCCCAAAGATCCATAAAGCTTTACATGTCCCAAACATCACTCAATTGTTTTTCTTAGTTTTGGTTCTCCCTAATGCAGAGCTTTAGACAAGGTTTGGGTGTAGATTGTTTATTTATTTATTTGGAAGATACCATGAAGCAGAAAGAGAAAGAGGAGAGAGGGTGAAACCAGAAAAGGGAAAAAAAAATGGCAAAAAAGGGGGCACATTTTGAACTGATAATTAGCATCAAAAACTGGGGCTCTGACCCACTAGGGACATGCTTGACACCCTGTAGAACCTGCCACAAAATTGTTCCACAGAAGGATGGAAAAGCTGGAAAAATTAACCACTGATTCATCTCCCTCACATTTCCAGGCTATGTTCCACTTGAGGCACCTGTGCCTTAGGAAAAAAAACCCTAAGGTGAAAAAGCAGAAAGGTACAACATGCCTGGAACTACTTTATTTACCCCAGGCCATTTAGACAAGGGAGAGATGAGGCAAAGTACAACAGTATGTATTATAATCTTCATCCAAATTGTTTCTCTTGTATGTATTTCTTTTCTCCATTAATGCTAACTACATCACCATCTACTAAATTACTCAAGCCAGAACTCATTAGTTGCCATATACTTCCCCATCCCTCCATCTCTCACATTTAATGTTGACAAGTTTTGCCATTTCTATCCTTTTAATTGCTCTTAAAAGCATGACCCCTCTCTGTTCCCACTGCTGCTGCTTCATCCTTTCTCCATTCAAGCAACAGGCTCATATTTGTTCCCCTCCTTCCAGCATATTCATTTGCCACACTGCTGCCAGGGATACTAAACAGCAAATCTGATCATGTCCCTTCCTTACTTAAGATCTTTCAATGATTCTTCAGAGCCTGCAGGCTATAGCTCCAAACTTCTTATTATAGGTATAAGTTAAAGACCCTTCTTGGACTGGCCCTCTCTCATATCTCCAGTCTCATTGCTTCATCCAAATGAACTAATTTTATTTTCATGGACTCCAGGGCAGGTTGTTTTTGATCTTCTTGACTGCACTAAATATCCCTTTGTCTGCAATGCTTTTCTTAACCCTCTTTGCCTCATTAACTATTTCACATCTTTCAAGGGTCAGTCATTTGTACATCATTTTGTGGTTAAGTTTTTGTGTTGGTCCAGGATTTAGCCTCAAATGAAGGGGGAGGGGGGCAGGTACACTGTCCAGCTCAGCGCTCTCCATTTGAGAGTGCCCAGTCACAATGACATGTCCCACCTCCACCATCTCTGTCCCTCAACTGTGGCTGTCCCATCAGCACAGGCTCAGTTGCAGCCCAGGGTCGTCTTACGAGCTGCATGCAAGCGGTGGCCCAGGCTGGGCTTTAGGCTGTGTTAAAGACTCATGGAGCTGGAATGCATTCCAACCCAATCTGCGCCCCCAAAGCAAAGGGGGTGGATAAGTAGGGGCAGGGGCTGGAATCCAGAGCATCACTTGCAGGTTGCGTATAAGCCTCCCCAAAGCATTTTCTAATCCTTTCCCTGTTTGGTTATGTACCACCTCAAGGTCTGTCACACTGTCTGATAATCTTGTGTTTATTTTATGTCTCCCTTTCCAGATAACTACACTTCTTGAAGGGAAATGACTGGAAGTGAGGTCCAGGAGTTCTAATGCAGGTGGTCCTGGGACCACATTTTCAGAGACTCTGTTGGATAAGTGCATATTGAGCTCAACAAGATATTTATCAAATGTGTTTGTAATAGGATATGAGAAAATATGTTTCTGTACTTGACTCTATTCTACTCTGTTCAACATTTTAGCAACCACTTTATTAATTGCATGATGCCATAATTAGGACATTTCTGGATGACCCAAAGCTTGTAAGAATAGTTAGCATAATCATTGACAGCATATTCATTGAGTCCAAAGAGTCAACAAGTTGATAAGAATTTTTTTAAACAAATAAAATGAAGATCATTCTAAATTTGTATTTAAAAAGTAATATGACTTTTCATTGAAAAATTATTTAAAAATTGGAAAACTACCAAAAACTGGAGGGAAGGTACAAATCACCTATGATTCTGGCACCTAACCACACTCACTGTCAATGATTTCCTTCTGTTTACTGTCTTTAACAAGCAGATGTATTTTTCACATAGTTTAAACCATATTGTATATATAATGTAGTTCCTTTTTAATTTTAACATGGTGAACATAATCCAATTGAAAATGGATAGTGGTAAAGTACAGCATTTAGGCTAAAAAAGTCAATTGCTCAAGTACGAGAGAGATGACACAGGCTCTAACAAGTTTGTTGTAAAACATTCACAAATACAATGCATAACTAAAAGAGCTGGGCTGTTAGCCACAATTTTAGTAGAAACTCTACTGTGATAAGCTTCTAAAAATCAAATACAATATTAGGATAAAATAATGAAAATGTGGACAAATGTTTCCAAAGTGGGATAACATATCTTAAAATAGAACTAGAGAATGAAAAATAACATGGTATCAAGGCTCTAAGAATATTATTATATTCTATTGTTGTTTGGTTGAAAGATCTTTGGATGTTTAGCAAAGAAAATAGAAGAGTTGGAGAACTGTACCTTTTTTGAAGTTATAATTCTTTGACAATTATATCCCAATTCCAATCCATATATAAAAGAGTGTGCTTCAAAAATGCAGAGGTCTCATTGCTATAACTTTATTCAAGTTGAACAGCTATTTCAGGATTCTTAATGATTCATGTATGAAAACTATGGTTCTTTAAGTTTGTTGCTGTGACTGGGAAAATGATGATGTAATTTCCAAACCAGAAGAAGTTCTAGAGGCAGCTACTACTTCATGTACTGTTATTAAGCAGCATTGATTGAGTTTTACCTTTAAAAAAATGTTTCTTGTTTTTAGATATTATATAACTTAAATTTAAAAATGAATGCAAAGTCATTCAGACAAATAAAAAATTTGATATTTTAAAAATATAAGTCTATAATATGTTCATCCATACCTTTTTTCTATACCATTACTAACATGTATCCTGAAATATATATTTGAATTGTTCTTGTTTGCTTTAATAAATGAGATCTTATAGTACACAAGATCAGACGTTCCTCACATAAAAATATACCAAGGGAAAAATATATATATATATACCAAGGGTAGCTCTCTTGGACTAAATCACTGCATATGGATCTAAGACATTTTTTTAAATAGTTGTTTCATATTCATAGAATGCATATACAATAAATATATATTCTTTTATAGTCATTTGAGTTCCTTCTAGTATTTTTTTAACGTTGTTACTAATGATGCAATAATAAACATTCAAAAATACCAATAATTTTATTTCTATGAGATAAATTCTTAGAGCTATGATTGCTGGGTCAAAGGGCATGTGCATTTTTTATTTCAGTATATATTGCCAGATAACTTTTCTAAGAGTTGTTTAGCTCTTCACAGTCCCCTCCAGCAATGCAGGAACAAGGCTATTCTGGATTTTACAGTTTTCAAAGGTGCTTGCAAATATTTGAAATATTTGCAAATGAGATTAGATTTATTTTGTATCATTCCAGAGCATGGAACTAGTATTACTGAAGTTAGATTTTGAGAGGTGTAATTTTCCTAGAAATTAAAGCTATTCATAAATGGAATAGACTGTGTTATTAAGATGTCAGTTTACCATTTCTGGAAACTGTGTTTTAGATAAAACCTTCTTAAGTAAAGTCCTTATATTTGCATAATAGTTTATTACTTACATTGTACATTCATATCTTTTGCTCTCTACTAAACATAGGGTCTCTATTAATCTATGATTCTATTGATGTGAAAGTTTAGACTCTTAACTTGCAAAAAAAAAAGGTTGTTTTCTGAAAATTTATATTAAATCCCAAATATATTTTCTCATTTTCCCTCTCTCTTTCTCCCCAACTCCAGTTTTCTCTCTGGCATTTTGGAAAAACAGAATATTATGGCCACACTGTTCATCCAGAAGTATGTGGTACAATTATCGATATCCTAATTATTGATCTTTTCCAGATCATTTATCAACTTAATATCCACATTAAAATCTAAATGTTTAATTCAGACTTACTTATAAACATAATAGCAATCTTTGTTTTAGACTTATTTTTATGATCCTTGCTAATGTTTGAGATGCTGGAGCCAAATTCTTACCCATGATATATTGCTCACTTTCTCTGCCATAACTAAATTTTGATATGAGAATCAAAGAAGACAACTGAAGAACAAAACTTAATTGGAATAGTTTTAATGAATGGCTAGATTTTATTTTGGTAGAGGTTGAGGTTCTTAGAAAACCAGGAGAAGAAAGGATTCTTACATCAGTAAACACAACAGACCTCAGAACTTGGTGGTTAAATATCTTGGCAACAATGAGAGCAGTACACCATCTCAAGGACAGATGACATGATATTTCCCAGATGTCACTGTTTAGTTGTGACACTGTCCAGCAGCAGCCACTGATTAGAAAAAAAATCCTTCCTCCCCCTGAAGGAGCATGGCCAGCACTGAAGGCAGTAGGGGAGATGTTGGCAAGGTACTGGAACAGGTGGCAGCAGCAGGTGTGATAGGCTAGAGATGACAAGGGCACAGAGTGTGCTGTTGGCAAGCTGTCAGTAACCAGAGTTCAGGAACTACTGATAGCAGAGAAAGAGCAGAGATGGTGGCACAGGGCTAGAGAAGCAGGACAGAACAGACTGTCATAGCAGGATGACAGGTACCCCCTGAACAAACACAAACAGGGATTGTGATGAGAGTAGAAGTGATGGCCTGCAGCCCCAAATTGGCTTGGGAGGATCACACCATGATAACAGGGAAGCTTGCAGTACTCCAGCAGACATGAGAGTCACCCAGAGCTCGCATGCCAGAAGGCAGTCGATACACTGCAGCCACCGTGGAGAGAGGAAAACAAAGAAAAAGAACTTTAGTGATATTTTATTTTTCATTTATTGTTGATGCCTTGTTGTTGTTTTTTTCCATTCCAGAAACCACGATCTGAGAGAAGCACCTGGGCACCTTCAAATACTCTAAGAACCCAGAATCCTTAGATTGGGATTCAGAGACTGAATACCTTGTTATAGCCCCAATTCTAGCTGCTCTGTAGCTATGGCAAGACCACTTATCAAGATGAGTAATTAGAAATGCTTGTAAAATATTTCTTTTATATGATTAAATTGAGTAAATATTTACTGATGCCAGATTGCTGCATAAAATTTCTATAAAATAGTGAATCACTGAGGTCTGCTGCTTTGCTGGATTTGGATACTGCCTTGATGCCATGTAACTATATGGTATGAAGCCATTTTAATTCAATGTGATGGAATTATATCAATATTTTATCAGGTTTGCCTTGACAAATTGTCTCATGCAAAAAGATATTCCTCTAGGAAGATAGTATTCCAAAAGTGTCAATCTTTTTCAAGGGAGAGTTGAATGGCAAAGCAGAATTCAATTTCAGTAACTTACATTATCCTGTGTTTTCTGATTACATTTAATAACAATTTTAAAAGTGATGGTTTTTTAAATGCCAACTTATAGTAATGACAATTCATTTATTAGGTAAAAAAATTTTCTTGAGTGCTTACTTTATGCCAAGAGCTATTCTGAGTGCTGAGGATTTGGTAACCAATTACAATAACAACAACAATAAAAACCATGGCCTTTATGGTACGTGCACTTCAATGGAGTGAGACAAATGATAAGTAAATATACCACTAAAAATAAATTATTAAAATTAGTAAGCAGGATAGAGCTACCAGGTTGGAAAAGGGAATATTCTTATTTTATGGTCAAGACAGGTCTTTCTGATAAACTGCCATTGAAGATATGATATAAAAAGTGAGGAAGCAAGCTGTGCAGATATCAAGAGGAAGAACCTCCTGGAAAAAAAAAACCTGCTTAGTGTGATCCAGGAAAAGCAAGGAGGCTCATGATATCAGCCAGGAAATTAGTATAAATAGAAAAATGGTCCCAAAACTCCAAATTAAGATATGAATAAAATGAGAGAGTAAGCAAAAGAGACTGAAAAAAACCTCCATCAGGAGGTAAGAGAAAAACTGAGAAAGGGTGGCAAGAAACCAAGAGAAGAAACTGTTTCAAGAAGGAGAAAGTGATCGATCAATCATGTTAAGTGCTGATAGTCAAGTCAAATAAAAATTGGCAATTAAATTCAACATGATACTCTTTGTTAACTCTGAAAAACACTGTTTTTGTGGATGGTGAGAAAGAGACCTTGATCAAATTGGGTCCAAGAGAGAATGAGAAAAGAGCATTTGGAGATACCTAGAGCAGACAATTCTTTCACTCATTCATGATATTTTTTGTTGTTTAAGGGGAATGGGAATAGAGAAATGAGGAGGTGGGTAGAAAGGGATGTGGGAATGAGAAAATGGATTTTTTAAAGATAAGAGATATTTTAATTATGTTTGTATGAGAATGATCAGGTAAGAGGAAAACCTTACCTGATCTCATGTATGAGAAACATACAAATGTATGTTTGTATTTGGAATGATCAGGTAAGAGGGAAAACCTGATATAAAAGATGGAAGGGAGAGGTACTGGGGTGGGATTCAGTATATTAGTGTAGGACAGAGTTTTTCAACCACAGCACTCTTAACATTTTGAGACAGATAATTCTGTGTCATGGGTGGTTCTCCTGTATGTTGTAGGATGTTTAGCAGTATCCTGACCTCTACTCACTGGATGTCAGAAACATTCTTTCCCCCACAGTTGAGTTATGACAGTCAAAAATTTCTCTAGACATTGTCAAATGCCCCCGGCAGGGCAAATCATTCCTGTTTGAGAACACCTGGGGTAGGATTTCATCTTAGATGGAAGTACAGGTATCGTCTCCAGTAACAGGAAGAAAGGCAGAGTAAAAGGTCATGAATGTAGGTACTCTTGAAAATGGAATGTGGGCCAAAATCCTCAAGATAGAGGAACCAAAAAACACAAGGAGGGAATGCAACTATGAACTAAAGTAGACTTATTATTATTCTAGCAATCATTGATATAGAGGTTCTGAGGAAAGGGAGAGGGAGGAGTAGGTGCAACATAGGGTATTTTTGAGACATTGGAATCATTCTGCATGGTATCGCAATAAAGGATACAAAGCTGTTATACATTTTGTCAAAACCTATAAAATTGTGCTCTGTTGTTTTCTCTTTCTCATATAAACTGTTCTTTTTTAGTTGTATTCCACTAATTTTATTTCACAACCATCATAACTAGCAGGTTAAAAAAAATATTATCTTAAACAGATTGCATGGCAGTGAAGTTGTGATTATTTGAGGAGAGTAACTTTTTCTTGCAGTGGTGGAGAACTAAACTACAACTCTCTTAATGAGTATGGAATTCCAAATTTAATTTCCCTATTTTATCTAACAATTAAGTTTATTTCTGTGAGCGTTCATTATGCCAGAATGGCAAAATTTTAATGAGCCATTCTTGGGGCTTTCCATCCCTCACTCCATGTTTGGAGCAGGGTTGGGGTGAACTCGAGGTCCTGCGTTCATTAGCCATTTGTTAATATATGTTGCTGCTTGGATCACAATTGTTTCACTCTGAAATGTCCCTTCAAAATTACTGAAACTCTGCTGTGTGTGTGCTGTATCTGCAGTATGTATCCAGAAGACAGTTCTTTCTAAGGTCTTCTTGCTTGTACCAGTGCTACACAGCCCCAAGATAACTTTCTCCTCTTACAATTGCCTCCAGATTACCCCCTCCTACAAAATTGGAGGCTGTACTTTTAGCCTGTGGGGTAGGAAGCTTATTTCTACCCTTGAGTTTCTAAGGTACCTGTTGATACCTGAGAATCTCCTATCCCTTTGTCTTCCTTCACAAACCTTCTAGGTTCTCCTAAGGGTTTGTATATTTGCACCCCAGAATAATTGTATGCTGCTTCTGCTTCTATCCAGCCATATAATTTCTCTAAGGCAATAAAATACAGAGCCTGACATTTGCTTGTATGGAGAGCAAGGAAAGGGGAAATACAGAAATAAAAGAATTTAAATCAACAGCTCGAATAGTATCCAGCCATATTAAGAAGCTATTTATGGCTATTTCTAATACTGAGACACCTCTAACAAGTGTCATTATTTTGAAAATTGTAAATATACTTTCTCCTTTGTCTTTCTGAGTATAAGACCTTCATCAAGTGGGCCTGCACTATTACTGCTTGAGAAAGGGATGTATTGTAATATTTGATAGAAAACATGAAGTGAAAGAGTGAAGTAATATTTAGCTTCTGACATTCAAAGTAGGAATAGGCAGCAGGACTCATTAGGATTATCCTTGCAAACCAGGCTGTTGTCTTGATAGACAAGGGTTTCTTAACATCAGCACTGCTGACATTTTGGACTGGATAATTCTTTGTTGTGGGGGATTGTCCTGTGCATTGCAGGATGTTTAGCAGCATCTCTGGCCTCTGTCTAGTAGTACCCCACACCTTGTTATGACAATCAAAATTATCTCCAGGTATTGCCAAATGTCCTCTGGGTGACAAAATCAACCCCAAGTCAAGAACCACTCTGATAGAGGATTTAATGAATTAATTTTGGTTCCATTTAAAATATCAAGCCAGGCCTGAGGGACTTGCATAATAGACTCTCCCATAGAATAGAGAAAAATCTATTTTTACCTAGAGTAACTCAGTCATGGAAGAAGAATATAATATGAATAACAGAGAGTAAACTGTGTAATTAGGTAAAAGACTCCCTCATTTCCTTTATAGCAGTAAAAATATGCTTCTGCTTTGCATCCAATTTCCAGCCTCTGGAAATAAACTTATTTATTCAATCCCTATTTCATTTAATAGCTATTTGAGGACAGCTATCATGGCCCTTCCAGTCCTTCCTCCTTTTTAGTTAATCATTCCCAATTTCATCAAACAATTTTTCATGTTTGTGAGTTATTTCCATGGGCCCCAGGAGCATAATGTAGAAAATGTCTTTGCCTCCGTGTGAATGCAGGCAAGAATATACATACTCAAGGCTTCTTGAGATGCTCATAGATATATCTCTTAAGATAGTGACAATAGTCACAAAATCTTTTCTTCCATGAATGGATAATTATCTCAAAATACATATTATTGGCTTCTCACCAAAGCAGGGGCACTCTGTTTTAATGGAGATTTTGGTAGTGGCAAGCCAGGATCCACTATAAAGACACACAGTATTCAAGAAGTATAAGAGAATCCTGGAACTGTCTGGGAGAGAAGACACCATGCTCTAGTCTAAGCTCCAACATTAGCTGGCAGTGTGAACCTTCTGCAGTGACTTACATGGTTTGTGCTTCTTTTTAACAACAGTTATATCTTTCTACCTTTATCACTAAGCTGTAATATGATGTCTACCTGGATGCCAGCAGCAGTTACAAGAAATTACCAAAGGAGGAAAGAATAGAGAAAATATGTTAGAAGAGGAGCTATCAGCCACACAGAGGAAGAGGAGTGGAGTAGAAGGAAGTGTGAGGGAAAGGAGAGGTAGAGGAGGAGCAGCAGCAGGGACGTAGTCAGAAAGTATAGGAGACGAACATGCTTTCTCCGTCTGGTTTCCGGGAACTGATGCCTCCCAGTCAGATATATCAACCTGAAGAAGAAGTGGGGAGAGGAAGAGTATTAAAGGATCTGAGAGGAGAGAAACTGAACACATGAGAAAGGAAAAGAAAGGAAAATGAAACCGCTGAAAGCTGAAGTGTGAACATTCAAAGGTATTCCAAATATTGGTGTGTCTCAGCTAAAGGAATGGAAAGTTAGCAGAAGGAAAAGAAATCTGAATTTAAAGTAGAAATTGGTCATAAGGATATAATTCAAAGAATTCAGTAAGCATTGAGACCTTTTGTTAAAACTTACCTAAGAATAGATAGCTTAAAGATTCTATAAAATTATTATAAATATAATTGTAGATGATATTATATACTGTATTATATAATATACCATATCATATGTTATAGAAATATAATTTCCAGGAAAGTTAGTCAGGTGATATAGTCAGAATAAGAATGCATTTAGGTTTCTACTCACTATTCTGCTATGTAAGCAGGAAATGTTGATTCATTTGATAAGCAGTTAAAGTTGAATGTTTCTCCAAGTTTTCCTTGGATGTCGTCACAGTAAGAAAGGATATTTTGTAGAAATACTGATTTTAGGGCTGAGTGTATATAATTTAAATTTTGAAGTAAGATAATATGAAATATATTTAAGGAAATTGGGGGCTTGGAGTTGGTTTTATGTATTTTTTGCCCATGTTTTATAACAATGAAATGCTAAGTTCTGCTTAATACCAGTGGCCTCTACAGGAGGGTCAGGTCTGATTATTCAGCTTCTTCTTTTACTATACTCTACATTTGCCCTAGGAAAAAAGAACAGTGCAGATTAAAAATGCACTGGAGTAAAAATCATTTATTTTAAAGTTATTCAGTTGTGTTTTAGACTGTGACCACAGTAGACTACTAACCCAACTGGCTGTAATTGCCCCAAAATGGCTATTTTATTTATTTGCTATGAAGGCCTATTAGCCCCTCTATTAAAGACAATTTGGGAGGGTGGGAAGGAGAGGGATAGGAGGGCTAATGTATAATTTCCAAAGAAATTATTGTAAAAATTTAAACCTTAGAAGGCTAGGAGAAATAAATACATTAATATAGTATTTCATACTTTCTTTATTAATTTTAAGACTAAAAATACATTTTTGATCATTTCCAAGGTTTCCATGAATATCAAATGAGAAAATGAATGTGAAGTGCATACTTTGATATACATTAAAATACTAAAAAAACTTAAACTCCATTATTACTCATATTTCTGCTGAACTGAGTCATTGTAAATGTGTATTACTGGTAGTTCAAAGAAACAAGAAAAGTAAATGATAAAATACATCTAAAGAAATATAGTTCAGTGCCTGCACATTTGGAGAAAAACAAAGTTTGAAAGACACTATAAATATTTAAAAGAGAAAACCTAGGAAGATTGACCAAAGTTTCAAGAGGCAAAGAATTTACTACTGTTACTCTTAAAAGGAGACAATCAAATCACCCTCCCAAGATAGAAACTAATTAAGTTTACTCATGGCAAAAAGGTTGTGTAGAAATAACTTGTATTTTTAGGATATAATTCAGAAATAATAAATAAACAGACAATAGTTTTTTGACTAATAGGCAATGTTAATAATTTTCTAAAAGAGAGTAAATGAAGTAAAGATAGTTAATATGACTTATGAGTTAAGATGCTGAACATGAAATAAATTAATTAAATGAAAACAGTATAAAATTAAATAAAGGATCAATAAGTAATAGGAACCTCTGTAGAAGATGAGTGTAAAGAATGACAGAAGAGTCCCTGGATAAAAGTTTCTAGAAAGAATTAAGCAAGAAGGGAAGAAGTGACCCAAAGCAGAAGAGGTTTGTCCTACCGCATAGGCAAACCAGGCATCTGCCTAAATTGTTTGATTTCAAGAACATGTGAAGTAGGGCTGGCTTCATGGGCATGCAACCTGTGCAGTTACACAGGGCCCCAGGCTCAGAAAGAGCTTGGTTTAATGTTCTGATGTTGCCACCTTGAAATTTTTAATAATTTTGTCTTTGAGCTTGTGTTCTGTAAATGATGTCTCATGGGACAAGGGAGCATGTGCGTGAGCAAAAGATGCCTGCATAACATGAGTATCGGCCACGGTTCCCTGCCTTCCACTTTACACGCAGGGTTCAGCGTGCCCCATGAGCACAGAATTCCAGTTGGCCAATGAATTATGGGTGACTCAAAGCGAGTGCAAGGTAAATCTGTTACATCTGAGAGTGACTAAGGTGGGGAGGGACGGTGCTGAAAGTCCCCAGAGGCCACACTTTCAGTTCAAACCAAAGCTTGCTTTGAATGCAGAAGGAAGGCAATGATGTTGTGTTACTGCCAAACACTTATGTTGAAAATGATGACACAGAAGAAAAGGGAAAGATAAGAAAACGTGTAGTTTCTCTACATTTCAGTCCTTCCTTACTCATCAGTAAGCTGAAGGTAGAGTAATGGTAGAATGTGCGCATATCTAGAAAGGAAATAAAAACAGTTGTTAATTTTGTGCAGCATTTCCACTTTCATATTAAATACATACATGTATACATGAGGTACAATATACTGTAGCGTTATGTAATTTTGGTGATCCTGCATAGAGTTAAACTTTTTCTTTTTCTTTTTTTTTTTTTTGAGGTACTGGGGCCAGGGATTGAACCCAGGATCTCCTATATGGGAAGCCGGCACTCAACCACTGAGCCACATCAGCTCCCCTGAGTTGATTTTTTCGTTTGTTTGCTTGCTGTTTGTTTTTCTGTTTTTAGGAGGCACTGAGGACCGAACCCGAGACCTCCCATGTGGAAAGCAGGTGCTCAACCTCTTGAGCCACATCTGCTCTCTTGAACAATTTTTATGTTTACTTTTAAAACTGACATTGGATAGAAGTAAATAAATAAATAAATCTTAAAGAAAAAAAAAAAGCTTAAGAACGTTCTGTTTAGGAGGAAAGCATTACATTCCTACATTTTTAACGTATATGTTTGTTATAATATCCATGTAAACATGACCTATGTTTGTGCCTTTTAATTAGTCTCAATAAACAAAATGTATAGAAAAATATGTAAAAAAAAAAAAAAAAAAAAAAA
>JAQZBX010004657.1:0-15879 GCA_029593785.1 Cabassous unicinctus | reverse complement strand
CATAAGTTACATTAGCTGTAATTTAAATGTGTACAACCACATTCTTAACACTTTGTAAAAGAATATTCTATATATATTTTGTGAATTTAATTGGCAAATGTTTGATTTATAACATTTCAACCTTGTCAAAAGTGATATATTTATATTTTAATATACATTTAATTTTATTTACTATACATTTTTATTACAATGTACCTGTATACATTTGATGAAATATAAAATATTGTGGGTGGTCTTACCTCTTATCCCACAAACCCCACTTGTATAAGCTATCAATTTTTTAAAAATTTGGTTAAAATTTTCCTATATAATTTTATGTAACACAGCAGAAGAAGGAAGTATCAACTACAGCTTAATTTTAAAAGTTCTCAGTATTTAATATTTCCACTTTCTTTCCTTTTTTATCCTTTTTCTTTATTTTTAAGGAAGCATTAGGTTACGTAAATGTTATATCAAAAATATAGTGCATTCCCATATACCCCCCTCCCTCCCCCTCCCACACCTTCCCCCATTAACAATATCTTTCATTAGGGTGGTAAATTTGTTACAATTCATAAACACATATTGAAGCATTACTACTAAGCATGGTCTATAGTTTACATTATGGTTTACACTTTGCACCACACAATTTTACAGGTTTTGACAAAATGTATAATGGCTTGTATCCATCATTGCAATATCAGGCAGAACAATTCCAATGTCTCAAAAATGCCCCATGTTATACCTATTCTTCTTTCTCTATCCCCTCAGAACTTCTGGTGATCACTGTCTTTATATCAATGTCACAAGTTCTTGTTATTATAAGTCTGCTTTAGTCCATAGTTGCATTCTCCCCTCATGTTTGTTCATTCCTCAATCTTGAGGATTTTAGGATGATGATGCCCACTCCACTTCCTTTTGAGAGGGGGCTTAGATCCTATGGGGCAGATGGATGGAACTGTGTTGCTTGCAGTTGTAGATACTCTCTGTTTTTTGGGATGAGTATTGTCCATCATTATCCTTTTGTTAGTTGTCATGGGTGAGTCAGGTGAACTGGAGAGTAGGTGTTGGCTGCAACTCTGCTGTGATTCAGGCCTCAACCAGCATATGAACAGCCAGAAGATTTAAGTCTCTGGGACATATATTTAAAAAGTATAGTGTTGGGAGGTGGGTGTGGCTCAGTGGATAGAGCCCCCGTTTACCATATGGGAGGCCCGGGTTCGCGACCCGAGGCCTCCTTGTGAGGGCACGCTGGCCTGAGCGGTGCGGTGGGCTGATGCAGCAACCTCACGGCAGGAAGCGGGTCTGGCGCAATGGATAGAGCACCCGTTTACCATATGAGAGGCCCCGGGTTCGCTTCCCGGCGCCTCCTTGTGAGGGCAGGCCGGCTCAAGCGGCGCCATGGGCTGATGCGGCGGGACCTCGCGGCAAGGGGGAGATAGGCGGACACGGAGAGGACGCGCAGTGGATGGACATGGCAGCACAGGCAGCAAGGGGGGGATAAATAAAAATAAAATAAATAAATCTTTAAAAAAAAAATAAATAAATAAAAATAATAAAAAGTATAGTGTTAATTATAGGTTCAAATAAAAGGGGCAGAAGAACCATGTGTAAGAAAATTATAAATGAGTCTAACTCTGATACATTGGGGAGATGGATTATTATATATTCCAAGGTAAGTCCCACCAATGGGGTGCCGATTTCCAGGGATTGTCTGCCCTGCTTATAGTGTCTAGATGTCACCAGAGCACTCAGGAGCCCCCCTGCTTAGGCACTGTTTAATGCAGCAGTCAGTGAGATTCTCCTGAGACATGCATAAGCATAACCTCTGGAATGACCTCCCTACTCACTTTGAAATCTCTTAGCCATAAAAACTCATTTGTATTTAATAATTCTCCCTTTTGGTTTAGCTCTTTTTCCAAACGTATCACTAGTTGGTGCTTAGTAATAATCCCTCAGTGCCAGAGACGTTCATCCCCAAGAGTCATGTCCCATGCCAGGGGAAGGTAGTAAGTTTATATACTGATTTTGCCTTAGAGAAAGGCCACATTTGAGCAACAAGGAGGCTTTCAGGAAGTAACTCTTAGGCAATATATAATATTAGGCTAGTTTCAATTTTACAAAAACAAAGTTCGTAAGTGAAACCATCAGTATCAAGGGCCTGCTGTATTGGTCTGTCCTTCATTAGGCCCTGCCCATGTCTCTAGAGATTTTTGCCACTCTATTAAAGAATGTAGCAGGACTCCCCAGGATGGGAATTCAATATTCCATTGGGACAGCGGGCGCAAAAACAATGGGGGTGGGGGGAGAGAAATAAAAAATAACATCTTACATGAGTATGGTACATTTGTTATAATTGATGAACAAATATAGAAGCATTGCTACTAACCATGGTCAATGTTTTACATTATGGTTTACATTTTGCACCATACACCTTTATAGGTTCTGACAAAATACGTAATGGCCTGTATGCATCAATGTAAGATCATGCAGAACAATTCCAGTGCCCCCTAAAAGCCCCATATTCCACCCATTCTTCCCTTCCCCTCCCTTCAGAACCTATGGCAACCACTAAGTTTCAATTATTGAAGAATAAGGTTCATAGTTGCATGCATTAACATTGAGGGCTTTACATTCTAGTCTGTTTTCTTTTATTAGGCACTGCCTATGTACTCAAGAGATTCTTGCCCCTCTATTTGAGAACATAGCAGGACTCCCCAGGATAGGAGTTTAATAATTTTTGTTTCTTGTGTGGGTGTCCACCCCCTGAGATGACACCCATGACAATATGAACACATTCATATTCCTCAGAAGCATGCCCAGGTGCACCTTTTCCCACATATCCTCCCACCACTGACACCCTGTTCCAGTGACCCTCCCCTGCCATGTTTGCCAGAGAACTTTCCCACAATTGTAATTTCAACCAAAAACCTACACATCCCCAGAGTTCACCTGTTCCTTCCTCCAGCCCTCCCTTCAGTTCCATGGGTAGTCCAACCCAACTCACCCCCTGCTCACCCTTGCATTCCAACACCATCGACCCCACTCACATCCCTGTACCACTATCACCCCTATGCACTGCCTAACCGCTCCCTTCCACCTTATCATGTGTTTTGCCCATATTGAGCATCGGCTTACCACACTCTACTCCCTTTCTATCTCCTAATAACCTATCTTCCATACTCTAGATCTAAAAGTCTGCTCAATATGTTTAAGTCATATCAGTAACTTCATGCAATATTTGTCCTTTATTGACTGGCTTACTTCACATAAGATCTTCAAGATTCATCCAGAACATTCTTACATTTATACTATTAACCACAATCTTCATCCACCACTAAAATCACTATGTCATACAGTCCCTAGATTATTCTCTAGCTTCCTTTCAATTGACATTTATGTCCACAGACTACCCATTTAGCCACAATCACATTTATAAATCAACATTGTTAGTTATATTCACTATAATGTGTTACCATCAACTCTATTCATTTCCACACTTTTGCAATAAACCTTATTGACAATTAAATATACGTTCAGCATCAGCTCCCATTCTCAACTCACATTCTATCTTCTAGTAACCTAAATTCTAGAGTTTACCTCCGTGAGTTTATTCATCATATTTAGTTCATATTAGTGAGACCTTACAATATTTGTCCTTTTGCATCTGGCTTATTTTACTCAATATAATGTCTTCAAGGATCATCCATGTTGTCACATGCATCCCAGTTTCATTTCTTCTAACAGCTGAATAGTATTTCATTGTGTGTATATACCACATTTTGTTTATCCACTCATTAGTTGATGGACACTTGGACTGTTTCCATATTTTAGCAATTCGTGAATAATGCTGCTATGAACATCGGTGTACAAATGTCAGTTTGCATCCTCGCTTTCATTCCTTCTAAATATATTTCTAGAAATGGGATTTCTGGATCATATGGAAGTTCTATATTCCGCTTCTTGAGGTCCTGCCAAACTGTCTTCCACAGAGACCTACACCATTCTACATTCCCACCAACAGTGAAGGAGTGTTCCTATTTTTCCACCTCCTCTCTGGTTTTTTTTCATAATGGCCATTCTATAAGGCATGAAATGGCACCTCATTGTAGTTTCTATCTGCATTTCCCTAATAGCTAGTAATGATGAACACTTTTCATGTGCTTTGTGGCCATTTGTATTTTCTCTTTGGCAAAATGTCTATTCAAGTCTTTTGCCCATTTTTAAATTGGGTTGTTTGTCTTTTTATCATTGAGGTATATATTCTCTTTATATAACATGGATATCAAACCCTTATCAGATATGTCGTTTCCAAATATTTTCTCCCATTGAGTAGGCTTCCTATTTGTTTTCTTGACAAAGTCTTTTGATGAACAAAAGTGTTTAATTTTAAGGCAGTCCCACTTTTCTACTTTTTTCTTTCATTGCTCATGCTTTGGTTGTAAAGTGGAAGAAGCTATCACCTACCACAAGACCTTGAAATGTTTCCCTGCATTTTTTTCTAAGAGTTTTATGATTGTAGCTTTTATATTTAGTCCTTGATCCATTTTGAGTTAATTTTTTAAGAAGGTTTGAGAAAGGGGACCTCTTTCTTTTGGATATGGATATCCAGCTCTACCAGCACCATTTGATGAATAGACTATTCTGGCCCTGCTGTTTGGGCTTGAAAGCCATGTCAAAAATCACACTGAATAGATGTGAGGGTCTATTTTTAAGTCCTCAATTCAGTTCCATTGGTCACTATGTCTACCTTTATGCCAGTTATCATGCTTTATTTACCACTGTAGCTAAGTAATATGATTTAAAATCAGGAAATGAGAGCCCTCCAACATTGTTCTTTCCTTTTAATACATTTTTGGCTATTCGGGGTCCCTTACCCTTCCAAATAAATTTGATAATTGGCTTTTACATTTCTGCAAAAAAAGGCTGTTGGGATTTTTAAAATATTTTTTATTTTTAAGGAAATTTTAGATTACATAAATGTTACCTCAAAACTATAGGGGATTCCCATATACCCCACCCTCTCCCCCTTCCCTACTTTCCTCCATTAACAACATATTTCATTAGTGTAGTACATTTGTTACAATTGATGAACACATATTAAAGCATTGCTACCAACCATGGTCTATAGTTTACATTATAGTTTACACTTTGTGTCACACAATTTTATAGGTTTTGACAAAATGCATAATGGCCTGTATCCATCATCACAATGTCTTGCAAGACAATTCCAATGTCCCCATAATGCCCCATGTTGCACCTATTCTTCCCTCTCCCTGCTCTCAGAACCTCTGGTGGCCACTGTCTTTGTATCAATGATACAAGTTCTTCTACTGCACATAAATTGCTTAGAACAGTGCCTGGCTTTTATCTACTGTGTGATGTTGTTACTGTTAATAATAATATTACCATGGCTGAAAGAAGCTGCAGAAGCTTTCTCCAGGTTAACAAAGGGCTTGGATCATCTCTCCTTAATTTCAGCCCCCTGCAGCTAACTCCCTTTTGGCCTCAGTGTTCCTATCTGTGCCATGAGAGAAGGATGCCACTGCTCAGCCTTCACTGAGCTGCACCACTAACCATTCTACAGGCATAAGGAGTGGGAGTGAAGAGCAGAAGATGGGGTGGGGATGAGAGTCCTCAGCACAGGAACAGAAGCTGGGCCCTTGTCATGTAGACAGGGCTCTTCTCAAAACCTTCTTTCTGCTTTTGAAAGCTGCCAGGTCACCCCCAGCATCTCCCAAGGAGAGTAACTAGATTTGTTCCATATAGGAAGATTATCAGGTAAGGTACACACTGTCCAACATGAAAAAAAAAGATTGCACTGAATCCATCAGTCAGTTTGGGTAGAATTGACATCTTAACGATATTTGGTCTTCCAATCTATGAACATGGAATGTCCTTCAATTTATTTAGGTCTTCTTTGGTTTCTTTTAACAATGTTTTGTAGTTTTCTGATACAGGTCTCTTATGTCCTTGGTTAAGCTTATTCCTAAATATTTGATTCTTCCAATCGCTATTATAAATGGAATTTTTTTCTGACTTTTCTCCTCAGATTGCTCATCAGTAGTGTATGGAAATGCTACTGATTTTTTGTGTATTAATCTTATATTCTGCCACTTTGCTGAATTTGTCTATTAGTTCTAGTAGCTATATTGTACATTTTTGGGATTTTCTACATATAGTATCATATCATCAGTGAATAGCAAAAGTTTTACTTCTTCCTTTCCTATTGGGTAAATTTTATTTCTTTTTCCTGCCTAATTGCTCTAGCTAGAACTTCTAGCACAATATTGAATAACAGTGGTGACAATGGTCATCCTTGTCTTGTTCCCCATCTCAGTGGGAACACTTCCAGTTTTTCACAATTGAGTGCAATGTTAGCTGTGGGTTTTTCATAAATGTGCTTAACCATATTGAGAAAGCTTCCTTCTATTCTTATCTTTTGAAGTGTTTTTTATTAAGAAAGGATGCTGTGTTTTGTCAGATGCCTTTTCTGTGTCAATCAAGAGGATCATGTGGTTTTTCTTCTTCAATTTATTAATGCAGTATATTACACTATTAATTTTCTTGTGTTGAAGCACACTTGCATACTTGGGATAAAACCCATTTGATCATGGTGTATATTTCTTTTTTTTAATTTAAAGATTTATTTATTTATTTTTCTTCATCCATTTTATCCCCACCCCCCACCCCCCGTTGTTGCTGTTTTGTGTCCATTCACTGGGCAATTCTCTGTGTCCATATCCTGCCCTCTCTTCTCACCCTTCTCCTGTCTTCACCAGGATTCGATTCTGGGGACCTCCAATGTGGGAGAGAGGTTTCTGCCACCTGTGCCACCTCAGTTCTTGGAGTTTTGTTTTGTTTTTTTTTTATGCATTTTGTCTTAGCTCTCCCCTGTCTCTCTCCTGCTATTCTGCTATGTTATTATCCTGCTGCATGGCTTGGGAGAGGCCTGGCATGCCCATGCGCAGGACCTGGGGCCTCGCTGCTAGTGGGTACTGGCAGCCCCGTGCCTTCTATATTTTTCTTTATTTTACCGGGAAGTCCCGGGGATCGAACCCAGGTCCCTCCATATGGGAGATGGACATCCAACCATTTGAGCCACATCCACTACCCTATAATTCTTTTAATGTGCTTTTGGATTCAGTTTGCAAGTATTTTGCTGAAGATTTTTGCATCTATATTCATTAGAGAAATTGGTCTGTTATTTTCTTTTTTTGTAGTATCTTCATCTAGTTTTGGTATTAGGCTGATGGTGACTTCATAGAATGAGTTTGATAACATTATTTCCTGTTCAAGTTCTAGAAATGCTTGAGCAAGATTGGTATTAGATCACCTTTGAATGATTGATAGAATTCACCTGTGAAGCCATCTGTTACTGGGTTTTTCATTTTGGGGAGGTTTCTGATGACTGTTTCAATCTCTTTACTCATGATAGGTTTGTAGAGATCTTCTATTTCTTCTAGGGTCACTGTAAGTTGTTTGTATATTTCTAAGAATTTGTTTATTTTGTCTGTTTTCTAGTTCATTGGAGTACAGTTGTTCATAGTATTCTCTTATGATCTCTCTTATTTCTGAGGGGTCAGTGGTAATGTCCTCCCTCTCATTTCTAATTTTATTTATTATTTATTAACTAAGGGCTTGTCAATTTTGTTGACCTTCTCAAAGAACCAAGTTTTGGTTTTGTTAATTCCCTCTATTTTGTTGTTGCTGTTGTTCTCAATTTTTTTTATTTATGCTCAGATTTTTATTACTTCTTTCCTTCAGGTTGGTTTGGGATTAGTTTGTTGTTCTTTTTCTAATTTCTCCAGGTGTGCAGTTAGATCTTCAACTTTAGCTCTTTCTTCTTTTTCAATACAACCACTGAGGGCTATAAATTTCCCTCTCAGCACTGCCTTTGTGGTGTCCCATAGGATTTGATATGTTGTGTTCTCATTTTCATTCATCTTGAGAAAATATCAAGATGATTTTTCTTGCAATTTCCTCTTTGACCTACTGATTGTTTAAGAGTGTGTTGTTTAATCTCCATTTAGTTGTAAATTTTTCCTTTTTCTGTCTTTTATTGATTTTCAGCTTCATTACATAATGATCTGAGAAAGTGCTTTGCATAATTTAGACCTTTTTAAATTTTGAGACCTGGCTTGCAACCTAACATATTGTTAATCTTGGAGAAGGAACCACAAGCACTTGGAAAGAATGTATATCCTGCTGTTTCGTGGTGCAATACTCTATAAATATCTATTAGGCCTAGTTCATTTATCATATTAGTCAAGCTCTCTATTTCCTTATTTATCTTCTGTCCAGATGTTCTATCCAATGCTGAGAGTGCTGTATTGAAGTCTCCAACTGTTATTGTAGAAACATCTAATTCTACTTTCAGTTTTGCTAATGTGTGCCTCATATATGTTGGGGCACCCAAGTTAGGTGTATAAATATTTATCATAATTATTTCTTCTTGGTGAATTGCCCCATTTTATTAAAATATAATGACTTTCTTCATATCTTATAACAGTTTTGCATTTATTTAAAATCTATTTTGTCTGATATTGGTATCGCTACTCCAGATCTTTATTGGTTACTATTTTCCAACCTTTACTTTCATTCTGATTGTGTCCTTACATCTGAGTTGAGTCTCTTGTAGACAGTATATAGATGGCTCATACTTTTGATCCGTTCTGTCAGTCTATATCTTTTGATTGGTGTGTTTAACCCAATAATATTCAATGTTACTACTGTAAAAGCATTACTTATTTATCCATTTGTTCCTTTGACTTTCCATTGTCATATGTTAACTATTGTCTGTTTCCTTACCCTAATTAGCATTCTTTATTTCTATACTCTTCTCCAAGTCTTTTGCCCTTGTCTTTTCCTTTCAGGTTGTAGCACTCCCTTTAATATCTCTTGTAAATCTGGTCTTTTGGTAACATACTCTCTCAGTTTGTGTTTGTCTGTCAAGACCTTAAACTCACCCTCAATTTTGATGGACAGTTTTGCTGGCTAAAGAATTCTTGGCTGGTAGTTTTTCTCTTTCAACACCTTAAATACATCATACCACTTTCTTCACATCTCCGTGGTTTATGATGAGAGATCAGCATTTAGTCTTATTGAGGTTCCCTTGAATGTGATGAATTGCTTTTCTCTTTATCTCTGATATTTGTCATTCTGAATACTAGGTGTCTTGGAGTAGGTCTATTTGGATTTATGTGGTTTGGGATGTGTTGTCTTTCTTGAATATTGATATTTATGTCTTTCATAAGGGTTGGGAAGATTTTAGTCTTTATTTCCTCAAATTTCTTTCTGTCCCTTTCCCATTCTCTTCTCCTTCTGGGACACCAATAATGCATATGTGTGTGCATTTCACATTGTCATTCAATTCCCTGAGACCCTTTACTATTTTTTCCATTCTTTTCTTTTTCTTTTCTCCTGTCTTTTCAAGTTCAGTTGCTGAGTCCTCCAATTTACTAATTCTGTCCTCCAACAATTCATATCTGCTGTTATATGCCTCTAGTGTGTTTTTAATCTCATCCATTGTGTCTTTCATTCCCAAAAACTTTGTTACTTTTCTTTGCAGGCTTTTAAATTGTTCTTTATACTCACAAGTGTCCTCTTAATATTCCTTATTTTTTTAGTCATATTTTACTTCAACTCCTTGAATTGATTCAGGAGATTTGTGTGATTATCATTGATTAGTTGTATTAAGTCCTGTGTTGTGTCAGGATTTTTGGTTTTTCCCTTTACTGGGCCATCTCTTTCTGTTTTTTAATATGTCTTTTAATTCTGAAAAGTTTGTCTAAGCACCTGAATATGTTGATGAACTTAATCTCATGGTCAATTTCCTTCTCTTGCCTAGTGGCTTTGTTTCAAGGCTCTTCTTAGATTTTTGGTTCAACTTATTCTAAGTTTTTAAAATCACTGAGTTTAAGTTATTAAAATAGGGCCAGGGACTCACTAATGAGGTGCAGATCTGGTCCAAGGAGTCTGGGATGAGACACTTCAAAAAGCATTTTTTTCTTCTTTCAGTTTCCTGGCTGGCCAAGATCGCTCTCATCAGTGAATCTTTCAATGTAGGTGTCTCTTTCAACCTCTATTGTCCATGATTCTGGTCTGGCCAGAGCCAAAATTTAAAGTGGGCTCTTCCCATGGGATCTAAGCCCACTCTCAATTAGAGGAAGAGTGGGCATCACCATCCCAGAAGCCTCAGGATTTGGGAATGAATGATGGGCTAGAGTAGACTTATAGCTAATCTACTATAGACTTATAGTTATTTTAGCAGTGGAAGAACTTTTATCATTGATGTGGAGGCACTGGCCACAGGAGGTTCTGGGTGGAGGGAGAGGGAAAAATAGGTGTAATATGGAACTTTTCTGGGACTTGGGAATTTCCTGAATGACATTGCAATGACAGATACAGGCCATTATATATCTTGTCATAATTTACAAAATTGTGTGGAAGAGGGTGTAAACTACAATGTAAACTATAATCCACACTTAGTGGCAATTCTCCAAAATGAGTTCATCAATTGTAACAAATGTACCACACTAATGAAGGATATTGTTAATGTGGGAAAATGTGGGAGGGGTAGGGAGTGGGACTTATGGGAATCCCCAATATTTTTTATGTAACATTTATGTAATCTAAGTATCTTTAAAAAAAAATAAAGAGTATAAACAAATAAATAAATAAAGTGGGCTCCTTCTTCCCAAGGAGGAAAATGTCTTTTCCCCTCTCAGTTGGCTGCAGTGAGCCAAAGGTTTTATCTGACTGTTTGCCTTGGAGGTGGGGGATGGGTGTCATTCCAGGCCATGAGGGCCAGTGTGTTAGTCAGCCAAATGGGTGCTGATGCAAAGTACCAGAAATCTGTTGGCTTTTATAAAAGGTATTTATTTGGGGGTAAAAGCTTATAGTTACAAGGTGCTAAAGAGTACAACTCAAGGCTGCTTTCTCACCAAAGTCAGTTGCCACGTTTTGAAGCAAGATGGTGGGTGATTGCTGCCTGGTCTCTCCTTCCTTCTATCTTTTAAGGCTCTGTAGGCCCAGCTTCTTCTGATCTCAGCTGTAGGGTGGCATAGGGATCATCTCTCAGGGCTTCCCATATCAGTCTGGCATAGAGTTCATTTCTTTCCAGGCCTTCTCAACTGCTCAGCTGCTCTGGTCTCTTCAGCTACAAACTATCAGGCAAATGGCTCAGCTCTTTCCAGTGCCCCAGGATCAAACAGGACAGAGCTCTCTCCTCTTCTGTGTGTCTTCTTGAGTGAGTGTCCATTTATATCAACCTACCAAGGGGGTGGGGACTCAACCCTGAGTCACACCTTACTGACATGGTCAAATCAGAGCCCCAATCCTTACAGGTAATTTAATCAAGACATGTCAGTTGAATCTAATGCATTCAAAGTGTGTCACACCCAAAGGAACAGATTAGTTTACAAACAATCTTTTTGGGGAGATTCATAAATAACCTCAAACTGCCACAGCTAGAACTCATGGTTTTTGTTTTGGTTTCTTCATCTCTCTGTTCCTTGCCCTCCTGGAAGATGCACAGTGCTCTCCTGGTCTGCAGATTTCCAAAGCAGCTCCCTCGGACAGCTTTCTGTCCTTCCTCCATTGTTTTTGTGAAAGAGTTGAGCCCTACCTATCTACTCTGATATCATGTTCCTGGAAGTCTCCACTCTTCATTTTCTTAACTGAAAAATAGGTTAGATTATCTATAAGGTCCCTTCAATCTCAAAGAACTCCATAATTAAATCCCTCTTAAGCATGTGTAATGACTAAATTATAGAACTGTGCACAGATTTTGAGATTATTGGGGACAAAGGCCCCTGATGTTTGAAAATGGAAATATTAGGGCTGGGCTGCAAGAGATGAACTGCTTCACTTTTTTTTAGGACCAGCTCTATGAATAAAACACTCAAGTAGAAGTTTAAGGAAGAAGTAAACAGGAGATAGAAAACTAATGTGATTAAAACACCTGTTGGATACTAGGCATTTAACATGCTATTCTATTAACATCAAATCCATGAAGTGTCACAGTTGTCATTTCACAAGTGAGACAACAGAGATGCACAAGGTTATTGTCTGAAGCCACACTGTTAGTAAGTTATAGGGTTTTGAACTTAGGTCTGGATGCTGACAAAGACCTTACTCATTCCACTGTGAGCAAAAATATTTTTTTGGACAGACTGAATGAAATTATAAGAAATCAAACTTTCCAAAGTTTAATGTGCAGGTAACATAGAGAAGGAAACTCACATGTTGATTCTGCTTCAGCTTTCATAGGTGATAGATTGTGAATCAAAGAAGTACTAGGGGAGATTAACTTTCATTCTTTATGACATAATTATATAATTTTTAAAGTTATGAATAAAAGTTGAGTGGAAATATATAAAAATCTGTGTCAAATGAAAATGTAAAACCTATAAATATTTCTGGACATTTCACAACACTCATTTTAGGTGTATAGTCATGTTATGTTAGAACTATTTTAAAATTTAGCATTAAAAATAATGTTTATAGTCGTTATTTGAACTCAATAAATAATATGCAAACAGCATGATTGTCTTGTTGCTCATTACTACAAGTAATGAAGTTCTCTAATCTTTCATTTGCATATATAAATTCTGTTTTTTTTTTAAACCAGCCCAAATTAAAGCCCCATCATGTTAACTTCCTTACTTAGAATGTTGGTTAATGGTGTTTCCTTCTGGACTCTCAATCCTAATCTCAGTGCAAAATATAACTGGAAAACTTCTGCTTTCAAGTTAAAACGTCCATAATGTTTTCATTTGTTCCAATGGGAAGCCTAAGGCAGGGGGGACTCCTTGCCTAAATTCTCAAAGCAAGTCAAGAGTAGATTTCTAAGTTTCATACTTCTTGTATTACACTCTGATAATTATTTCTTCTTGCTCATTTCCACACCAGTTATATATCCTGTGGCCCAAACCTGGCTGGGTGGCATTCAGAATATTCAGGAGAGCCAATTTAGCAATAATGATGTGATGATGCATATACATCTCTTTTGACTCATCCATTCCTTGTATCCAAATGGTTATTTATGGCTTAAGTCAAACAGCCCTAGTTTATGACTGCTTCTTGAAAGTTAAAGCATTAATGCTGTGAAAGAAAAACATTTTTAGTTTCCTCGTTTGTAGTATAGAGCAATGCCACTTAATCAATTTAATCAGTCTGTTTTGTTTTGAGGTTTGAATAAGATAATATATGAAGAAGAGATTTCTAAATTCTAAAATTTCAATGAAAAGTAGTATTAAGGAAAATCATCAAATTACAAAACTTACTATTACTTTTTAAACTATGAGACTTAAAGAAATGAAAAAAGAATTCTATATGTCTTTGGTTAACAGGAATGAAGTAAATTTTGATATTTTCTGACAGTTTTCAGAAAAATTAACTTGGGCAAGCATCCCATTGTACCATTTCCTGTGGCCACCAAATAGTCTCTATTACTCTGCTATATTCTTTCCCTCTGTTTATAATTAAGCTAAAATATCCCAGTCCCAAAACAAATATTTTATTAATTTTATTATTTAAAAATTTTGCAGACCATTTTATCTCCTGAGCTAATATCTTTGTTGTTTCTCTTTCCTTTCTTCTTCTGAACTCAGTCTCCATTTCCCTGCTACCCACTCACTTCTTCACTCTTTGCAACTCTTCTCCCCAAACTCAGTGATGACTTCTTAATTGCCAAATTCAACCATTTTTATCCCACTTGGGCATTATCGTATTATAAATGCTATTTAATTATTCTGGAAACATTCTCCAGCCTTGTTTGCGCGGGCACTCTATCATAACACATCTTCACGTGTCATGCCCCTTTTGGGGAGTTCCTTTTTGACTCTTCTGCTTTGTCCCACTCCCAAGCATAAATGTTCACTCAGGCTCTACCTCAGTATTTTTCTCTCCTTCACTAATCACAGTATAATATAATGAGAAGAAATTATGTTTTCATAACAGTAAATTTTCCATATGTAGGCATGGTATACTTCTTTATTTAGGTTTTCTCATATTATAATTTTATACTATAATTTTTTATATTACAACTTGTAGGTTATTATTTATAAATTATATATAATTGCATATATATTAAATTTTTCTTTTTAAAGGTCATGCTTATATATTTTATTCTTAGATGTTTGATATTCTTTGATGTTCTTGTAGAAGTATCTTCTTGTTAATTACATTTTCTAATTTTTCTAATAATGCACTAGACTTTTTTATATTACTCTGATATACAGCTATTTTGCTAAATTCTCCTATTAGTTCAAGTCATTTGTTTGTAGGTTTCTTTGGATTTCCTATATAAATGTATAAAGCTGAGTAAAGGACCAAGAATACTTGGTCCAAGATACTTCTTAAGACTAAGAAAGAGACACTTGCATTACTTGATAACAAGACTTGCCATGCAGTTATACTAATTAAGACTGTGTAGTACTGGCCCAGGCATAGATAAATGATTCAATGAAATATAATTGAGAGCCCAGAAGCACTTATATATATATATATAGCTTATACTCAATCCCCAACACTACTGAAACTGCTCTTGTTAAGGTCACTAATGATATTAAGTAACTAAATCTAATGAACAATTCTCAGTCCTGGTCTTGCTCACCTTCTCAGAAGCATTTGACATCATTGATTGTGACATCTACATAAACACTCTCTTCAATTTTTTTTCCAGGATACCACATTAGTTTGCTTCAAAAGTCACCAGACACTCCTTCTCAGTCGTCTTTGCTGGTTCCAACTCAGGATATTTTGTTGCCTCTAGCTTCAAAATATATCCATCCCTAATGTCTAAAAAGTAGTCCTTAAACACCATTTCCCATTAGAAGAACTAGAGCTTCTTAGAGACATTATTGACTCCAGGTCTGGGGCAAGAAAACTGCTATTTTTTTATACCAGAACATAAGGAAGTTATCAATGACTGCCAAGAGTTCACAAGCCAATTTCAAGAGGTAACTATTGGCAAACTTGGGACAATTTTAGCATCAATAATTATACACACAATGGATTTAAACAAATAAAATATGTTTAAATTTAATATCACATTAGGACACTTCCAAAAAGTATACATTCACACACACACACACACACATACTAACACACATTGGCCAGAGATCTTTAGAGGAAGCAAGGACATAAAGTCATTATTTCGAAAACCGGTTAAAAAATAAGAGGGAAATCAAGTTTGCTCTTCTTGAACATCAAGATAACCAAATAGATAATGGGGGAAAATTCCTTTTTATAGAGGTTTTATCATGCAGCTTTTCTTCATCACCTTGCAAGCTCATGCTCTATTTTTTATCCTGGCCATTTCTTTCGACCACCAGTGTTTTAGTTTGCCAAAGGACTGCCGTTGCAAAGTACCAGAAAATGTGTTGGCTTTTATGAAGGGGGTTTATTTGGGGTTTAATCTTATAGTTCCAAGGCCATGAACTATCCAAATTGGACACCATAAGAGGTGCTTTCTCACCAGAGTCAGCTACTGTTGATTCTATTGTCTGGGCACATAGCAAAGCAAGATGGCACCGATTTCTGCCAAGGTCTCTGCCTTCCAGTAGCTGTAGCAAACCTGGTATAGAGCTTGTCACTTACTGGGCTTTTTTTCTCTCTCTCTCTGGACCTCAGCTTCTTGAGCCTCTTGGGAGATTCCCTCTTTGAAGCTCAGCCATGGATGAAACCTCTCTCACATGGCAACACCGAACATAGTGGCTCCCATGGCTCCCTTTTCCTGTGTCTGTCTAAGTGTCCATTTATATCAGACCCAGCAAAGGAGTGGTGACTCAACCTGAGTAATGCCTCACTGATGTAGTTCAATCAAAAGCCCTAAAGCAATCTTATCAAGTAATCTAATCAAAGACTCCTCAACTAAATTTAAAGCAATCAAAT
>JAQZBX010004656.1:0-59294 GCA_029593785.1 Cabassous unicinctus | reverse complement strand
AAAAAAAAAAAAAAAAACAGCATGATACTGGCATAAAGACAGACACATAGACCAATGGAACCGAATTGATGGTTCAGAAACAGACCCTCACATCTATGGCCAAGTGATTTTTGACTAGCCTGTCAAACCTACCCAGCTTGGGCAGAACAGTCCATTCAACAAATGGTGCTGAGAGAACTGGATATCCATAGTCAAAAGAAGGAAAGAGGACCCCTATTTTACACCTTATACATGAGTTAATTATACAGAATTAACTCAAAATGGAACAAAAACCTAAATATAAAAGCAAGAACCATAAAGCTTCTAGAAGAAAATGTAGTAAAATATCTTCAAGACCTGGTGGTAGGTGGTAGATTCTTAAAGGAGATAAGAGGAGGACTGAGATGGACTACTGATGTTTAATGTACATAGAAGTTTTAACTTTACTGTAAAAGTGTGGAAATGTACAGAGTTGATGGTAACACATTATAGTGAGTAACAGCTGGTTTATAAATGGGAATGTGGCTGAAAATGGTAGTCTAGGGATGTAAATGCCAATTGACAGAAAGCTCGAGAATAATCTAGGGACTGAATAACACAGTAAACCCAGAGGTGGATGAGAATTGTGGATGATGGTACAGATGCAAGAGTGTCCTTTGTGAGCTAGAGCAGATGTACATCACTATTGCAGGATGGTGGGAGTTGTGAAGAAGCATGGGAAAAATACAACTGGAGTGACCTATGGGCTGTGGTTAACAGAAATAATGTAATTTTCATGCATCTATGCCAAAGATGTACTGTGTTGATAATGGAGGAGTATGGAAAAAGAGTGCCAAATGTATGCTATGGACCTGGTAATAATCTGATGATATTATCTCATAATCTGTAACAAATATTCCACCAGGGTGTGGTGTGTTGATAGAGGGGTGTTGTTTGGGATTTCTGCACATGTGCATAATTGTTTTGTAAGTTTACAAGTTGTCATAAAAATATGACATTATTATTTAAAAAATAATAATAGGATGGGTTGGGGGAAAAATACACCAAAATATAAGATAAGGACTATAATTAGTAGTAAGGTTTTAACAATATTCTTTCATAACTTGTAACAAATGTCTCACAACAATGCAAGGTGTTGGTAGAGGGTTGATGTATGGAAGCCCTGTATGATGTTATGAATGTTTGCTTTGTAAGTTCACAACTTCTACTATACACTTATTGTTTATGTATGTTCATGTATGACTGCTATACTTCAATAAATTTAAAAATAAATAAATAAATAAAATTAAATAAAAAATCCTAAACAAAATCGTAGCATAAAAACTCCATCTATCTGTGGACAAGGTAATGACTTACTGTTCCTCTTTTTTCCCTGTTGAATTTCATCCTCTCTCTTTCTGACAAGCAGTTCGCCAGTTTATCAAGGTCCATTCTTAGATTCAAGGCTGTTAGCAACCTCTCCCACTTCACTGACCTTTGCAGTTAAGTAAAATGGGTGTTTTATGTCATAATCATTTGTATTCCCCACCATTTCCTAAAAATGAAAATGGCTTTCAATAAAAAACTCATATAGACAAGGAATTTAGATTGAAAATAAAAGTGTACAGTCCCAAAAAGCAAAAAAGGAATGGAAAAATTGCACCACAGACCAGGGAGGGTATCTTCTTGCATATAAGCCCTAATTTTGGATTGAATTTCTAGAAGACAACGAGTTTTTAAAGCACAATGTAAAAAAGAAAGGGCATATCATGAAGTATTGAACCTTCATTGCCTGGTAAAATATAGCATGACCATTTGCCAGGAAATACAAACCTTTCTATCACTGAACAGTAGGAACAATTTTACATATAGATTGGTACATAAAGGAGAATATTTGTTATCTGTGTATTTGTTTGGCAGTGTCTTCATCAGATGGGACAGTTTCATGCCTGTGGGGATAGTCAATGAGATGCATGGGATGGGGCAGGGGCGCAAAGGTGCAGGCGCTCCCCAATATCCTGATTTCAGCGTGGTGTCTCACACCTCCCTGCCTTCCACAGGAACGGGAACCTCAAGTCCTCCTGCTCTCCAGGCTCTGTGGGGTGAATTGGCCCACTTCCTCATCTCCACTGCAAAGGCCCTTGGGTTTTCCCTTGACTCTGCCCATTCAGTTCCCACTCCAGGCTTCCGGAAATACTGTCTTAATTGCTGGTGTCTCCTCTCACCTTCTCCTTGTGCTTGTGGGTTTATCCATTTTTTTTTTCCCTTGCTGCCATTTTAATGGGGTTTAGGGAGGAGAGGAGATGGTGTGTGGGCAACTGGCCATGGGTGACCAGAAGGTCAAAGCGAGCTTTGAACGGTGCCCCTCGTACAGCTCAGACTGCCTCTCAGGCTCCCCTTGGTTTCGAATTTCCTATTTTAATAGAGCTTCCTCCCTGGGAAGGCAGAGGCCATGATGCACCTTTGTTGTATCCCTAGGACCTAGAACAATAAATATTTATTGAATGAATGAAATTCAGATTTTCACTCTTGATCGTCTACTGTGACATCAGATCTACCATGGGTTTGTTGAGTGCCTTGTGTGTGCCAAGGCCTGGTCTAAGCGTTTTACGGATGATACTTCACTCCATTTAATCCTCATTACAGTGCCATGATGTGGACATTATTAGTCATGCTTACAGTTCACAACACTGTGCATCAACAGGGCTAAATGATATGGTGACAGCCATGCAACCGGCTAAAACGTGGCAGAGCCGTTATTCACATCTAAATCTCCCTCAGGCTGAAGACCTTGCTTTTTCCACTGTGTCACACTCCACCCCAGAGTCTACTATCTAGAGAATGGGGGCAGCAAGGCGACCTACACGTAGAAATTGCATCAAAGGACTTAAACAACATGTACAAAAGATAAGCTGCGAAAGATTAGCCAACCAAGCCTAAATGTTGTTGGGTGCTCATTTGCATTTGGCAGTTCAGAGTTGAAGAAAGACGGCTTTTCAAACTTCATAATTAATATGTGCTGCACATGGTGGTTCTAAAAGTGCTTTCAAACACATTATCTTGGTTAAATAGCTAAACAAAATGATCAAAAGTCAGCAGATGTGAATAAGGTGCTTTTAAAGTCCAGAATGATGAGTTTTAGGAGGATATTTTTAGCATGAAAATATAATGCATTTCAGAAGAATATCTGAATTCTAAATTCACAGTGAATTAAGTATCCCCAACTGTATGTATGATTCAACATCATATTCCCCGGGAAAATATTTGGACTTGGAGTTATCCTTTGAACAACATATTTTCATTCAAAAACATATTGAAATATAAGCAGCTTTCGCAACGCTTGCTTTCAGAATCATAGAATTTTGGCTTTGTTGAAACTACTTCTCCCATAGCTTCCATTTCTTCGGCACACAGAATTTGATAACCAACTTGTGAAATAAAAACAGACTTTTTCTCATAGCAAAGGATGCCATGCAATTAGATTCACCATATTTTGAAAGCTGGCTATAGGCAAAGGCCTGTGCTAGGCAGCTTTACAAGTTTAAAGCTGAACAAGGCATGCCCCCAAACGTCAGGGCAGCTACATCCAAGGGAGGACAAAAGGCAGGAGCCCGATGCCCCTGAGCACGTGATTCCCAGGGGAAAGGATGGTGAAGGAGACAAAGGAACCCAACAGGTGAGGGGATATAAGAGCTGGCTTTGAAGCCGGAGTGGGATGGAGCTCAGTGGGGATCTCGGAAATGGGACAGGATATTCCGGGAGACGGTCAGAGTGAGCCCATTCCTGAACAGGAAGGCTTCCTAAAGTGAGGAGCAGCAGCCTAGCAGACGTAAGGGCTTGAATTCGCCTCCCCAGGCTGTCCTGACAAAGCCCCAAAACTTGGCAGCTTAAACAGGGATTCATTGTCTCACAGCTCCGGAGGCCAGAAGTCTAAATTCAAGTTTCCTTCTGGATTCTGAGGGAGAATCCGTTCGATGCCCGTCCTAGATTTGGTGGCTGCTAGTCACCCTTGGCGTTCCTTGGCCTGAGACTTCCCTCTCGGCTCCTTCTGCTCTCGGTGATTGTTTCCCCTCCCCTTCCCTCCCCTTCCCTTCCTTTCCCTTCCCAGGACTTGTCATTGGATTTAAGACTCATCCTGAGAGCCCTACCTTAATTCCATAGGCAAAGACCATTATTCCAAAGAAGGTCTAATTCCACGGTTCTGGGTAAACATATCTTCTAGGAGCCACAATTGAATCCACTACAGAGCAGCTCATATAAACGTATCACTTTGAAAATAAATTTTCCTTGCAATTATATTTGGTTATCAGTTGAATCAAAAAAATACATCAAAGCAAGAAATCCCTTTTTTTTTTTTTTTTTTTTTTTTTGAGGTACTAGGGCAGGGTACTGAACCTGGGACCTCGTGAAGTGGGAACATGGCGCTCAACCACTGAGCTACGTCGGCTCCCCTGAGTTGGTTTTTTCATTTGTTTGTTTTTTGTTTGTTCATTTATTTTTTCAGGAGGCATCAGGAACTGAACCCGGGACCTCCCATGTGGGAAGCAGGCACTCAAGCACTTGAGCCACATCCGCTCCTCAAGAAATTCTTAAAGATGGTCTAATTACTTCCTTTTTCCTGAATTTATTTTTGAACGAGTCAGCGGGTTTCTGAGTTCATGGTGCAGGGCCAGGTGACTGATTACTGAGGGGAGCTTTCCCAAAGCCCCCTCCCACTCACATGTGGACAAGAAACAGCCGCTTGAGTTCACTAAATCTGCAGCTGCCCCTAGCAACTGCCTGTGAGTGATAGGGCCCTGCACAACCCCTCACCTTCCACACCGAGGGGAGAACTGATCTCCATATTTGAAAAAAATGCCCTGCAAAATCCTAAGCAAGAGAAATGAATCAAAAGTATTGTAAAAATTGGGAAGAAAACAAAATCTAAACTAATTCAAAATTTACTTTATGCACAGGGGGGATTTCAAAGCTGAGCCTTGAGAATGAATTTTTGTAGAACATTTCACGATTGCCTTAATTATGGAAAGCACTTTTTATTGGATTAGAGGGGCAATTTGATGCTCTTTTGGGTACTGGATAAGGAACTCAGTAACTGTAAAATGATGGACAGGCTTTCAGGCTCCTGCACATGTTTTTTGACTCTGTGACTTAAGTGTGAAATTGATCTGAAGTCTGTCTAGGTCTATCAATGATGCTCAAATGTAGGCAACACAGTTCCAATTGCTCTAATTCGGTACAATATATTCTTTTGGTGTGCAAAACTCAACCGCATCTTTCAGAATAGAGAGTGCAAATTATGTCATGCTATAATCATAGCAGTTCTAAACTAATTTAACACCCTGAAGAAGTTAATTAACATCATTAAAAAGTGCATCCAGTCAAGGGTAACATGTGACCCAAATAAATAATTAAATGAACTTTCCTCCTCCAGAGGTGACGTGTTCCAGGGCTGTCCTCCTTCATCAGACCTGGGCAACAATTGCTTGAAACATCTGACACCGACCACATGAGATGATTTTCATGAAGGTGTAAAGTTACATGGCAGTCTAATAAACAACTTAAGTTTCATGGCTGACATTGATTTATGCATCTTCTAAAGAGATGGTGCATGAAACGATCAGAACAATCAATAATGCAAGCAAAATGTATGGGCTTGAGACAAGAGAGCAGAAAACAGAATCAATGCCTTCCAGCTATTAGCAGCATGCAGCAGAGTTCATAATAGATAGCATTAAACTTGAACAAGTTGCATCATTCAAATACCTCAGAGAAACTGTCATCCCAATCATAACTGCAAGAATAGCGTTCACATAAATGAGTACGTATGGCGCTAGTTGGTCACTGAAGGCATTTCACCAACTAAAATCTACTTAGATGAGTTGTTTGAGGTACATCCTTATTGCAAACATTTCAAAGAAGGTCACTAAGCCTACTAATAAGTATCATTAGGTGCATAAAATTTAGATAATGAAGAAAGTTGATACGTTGCTATAAACCTCCACATGCGAAAGAGATACTCAAAAGGCAAAGCAATCAGTTCCCAAATGGATGTATTTTTTCCTTTAAAGGAATGAAATTGAATGGAATTAAATATTGCTAGCTTGTAATCAACACAGCCATTTTTAAGCCCTGCTAGTCAGATAATTTTCTGTCTCAGAAACACCAAAAGGGGTCTAGTAAAGCATTCAGAGTGGCAGAGCAGTGGCGCACAGTGGCTTGGGAATCAGGTCAACTGGTGTTTGAGTCACATCTTGGCCACTATCATTTAACCTTCCTGGGCCTTTGTTTATTCATCTGTAAAATGAGATTAATTATAACTACCTTGCAGTGTTTTTTAAAAAATATAATAACACATGAAGGATGCCTGTAGCCCCAGAATAAACTGTTCATCTTTATTTTCAGTATATGTGTGAATTTGTCCTTATACCAAGTTTCTTCAGTACTAGAAAATTAATATAACGCACTGCAAAACAAGGTCAATCCCTGATAACCTCTACTTATTATGAAATCCATAGCAGGTAGTTTACCAAAGCAAATGGCCAAACTGCTCTCTAGCAATTTAAATGCTTTTTGGAGAATGAGCCACTAATGGTGACACTTACATGCACACGTTTCCCTCTCCACTTCATCTTGTTTATACATCATCCGGGTAAAGAGTAGTCAGACAATCCCAGCTCAGGGGACCCTTTCACATTCCCCGTCAGCAAGCCACTGACTTGTGCCTCAGTAGCACGTTCCATTATCCACCAGGACTGCTGTAACTACAAACATGGCTCCACCATTTTGAATTTCTACTCCACTTTTAGAGACAACATGCATTAATGGAGTCACGTGGCTCATCTCTGATGGTGACTGGTAACTTTCATCCCACAAAATATCAATTATCCCTTTCTTCATCTGTAAATGTCTTGAACAACAGTTGAACTAGGTAAACATTTGGTTGAAATACTATGAAAAATGGCCACAATGTTAGGAATTCAAATGGCTGTGTCTTGGGAGCTTCTGGGCAGAAATACTGAAATACAGCCCTGCCCCTGTGCCATCATTCAGCTGTGGAGCTGGAACGGTGATTCTGCAGAATCCCCAACACAAGGGCATCCAGGGGAATCAAACATCTTTCTCTTGAGCTCCACAAAGAGCTATCGGTGGCATTTTCTCCTGAGCTCATGCATCACTTGGGGCAGCCCAGTCCAAGAAGCCATAGAGGACCAGCCCTTCAGAGTAAATTATTGTTTTCCATAACCCTGGGAATAAACGACTGCATGAAGATGCCAATTTCCCATCCCTATGTACTGAGCACCCACAGGTTGTTAACCAAGTGCCGCAGAACTCTTTGTGAATGAGTGAAAAAATCACCAGGTTGGGAAATTGATGGCCCTTGAGATGCCTAAAAAAGAACATCATTAAAAGTAGAAAAGGGAATCACTGGTTTGGTCCTATGGGGTGACTCTTTCAATCAGTGATTTTCAAAGGGGGATGGAGAAATGTTTAATATCTTGATCTTTCTCTTTTAAAAGTCATATATAAAAGAAAAAAACACAGAAACATAGTTACTGGAATTAAAGGGGGCAGACAGTGGCAGCTCAGCCCACGGAGCAGGCTTTCAGCCTCTGCTGATTATGCACCCTGTGCCCTGATCTCGCGGGTCCCCAGAGGGACCTGGATTGCCTCTTGCCCCCATAGACGTCCCAAGCCCACTGGGAAAGCAGTCCTAGTGAATATTTAAGAGATGAGCAAGAGGGGAAAATATGCCCTTCCACCTTGCCTACTTGCGGGGTCTAAACCAAAGGCTGTATGGGTTCAGAGGAGGGCTGGCCCGAGCAGGGCCACGCTGGACAGGCCTCACCCAGGCGCGCCCCACGCCTGCGCCTTTGGCTGCGGGTGGCACGTGCCACCCGCGCTCCAGCTGCCCAGCCCGCCCCGCAGCGTCCACACACGTCTTCTGCCAATCACCTCTCCACGACCACAGGCATCTAAAACGCATTCGTACCTGGTTATTCTGAGCAATGGCAGCCCTTGGGAATCCTCGGTGTACTGCCTGGGATAGAGGAAATTGGTTTGCCCCCTTTTGTACAAACCCTTTGTCCCATTAATTGGCCTTCTAATAATTTCTCCTAAAGAAAACCATCAGGGATGCTGGTAAGAGCTGTGAGGATATTCAATGCAGTGTTGTTTATAATAGTGAAAATCTGAAAATATTTCTACATGTCCAATAGGGAAGGCAGCCATCAAATACGATGTAGTCAATGCATATTTATGAACCTAGAAATGTGTTTACAACAGATTAAGTGGGTGAATAAACAGGATACTGCACAGTGGATGCAACAGGATCCTATAAAATATATATCTATACATATTTGCTTTTATATAAAAACTGTCTATCATTGTGTGCATCGCATTCATGTTTTTACTTTATTGCTTTTGGTATTTTTTCTGATTTTTCTTTGATAGAGAAAGCAATCCAAAGATGTTTATAATGACTATTCTAGCAAAATTAACATTTTCCTTTTATTATGAAATATGATATGCCTACAAATGAGTTTATGGAATAATGTAGCAAATCCCTGAATACCTACAACCAAGCTTGCACAACTCCTTTTTTGGGGGGCAATTTTGCTTTCAGGGCAGGAGTGTGGGAGTGGAACAAAAGTAGGTGGGAATGCTGAAAGACTCTGTGTATTGACCCTCCAGTAATGAGAGGTTTATTTCTGACCTGCTTAAACTTTGTTTTTAACTTCCCAGACTCTGTCTAAAGAACACCCTCTCTCCCAGCCTCTGCACCAGTGATAGTAACATCTATAATGTGTTTCAAAGAACCATGATTTTCCCCAATCCAGGGAGCCCTTATCAGCTGCTGTGGTCCGCCGTCTGCGGAGCCCACACCCGAGCCCGTGTCCAAGCCTGCACGCTGCTCACCTCCTGGTTTACTTAAATTTTTCTGCTTCCATCAACCACAGGGAATGCGGACACTTACGGGTAACAGCTGACAATTTGAACAGAAAATACAGAGAAAAGCTGTGTAAAGCAAGTGGTTCAGATTATAGCTGTTGACTTCTAATATTATTTGATAGATGAGGCCTCTGCAATTATCTTCTGCTCATGGGTTCCATTACTGGAACAAGAAGCACACAAAATAAGGGCAATTTCCCAAACAATGTATAGGACCACTTAACTTTGTCAAGAGCCATTTCTGCAAGTGCAGTCCTCCTTGGTTAAAGATACAAAGATAATGTGCTGGCAGCTTGACATAAGCATTTAGTTCATACCACATTAACTGCCTTTTGTTGTCTCAGCCATGCTCTACTTAAAACCAAATTGGATATTATTTTTAACTAAATGTTTGTTTAAAATGCAGTCATGAAATCTATCACTTTCCCCTAAAATAAAGGAAAAAGGGAGAAAAAAAAAGGCCCTAAGGAAAATTTGAAAACCCTTAAACAAGTAAGAGTGAACAAAGTCTCCATCTTCATTGTGCATGAATCTTCCTTGCGACTAGGTATTCTTAAATTAGTAGAACAGTTTTCATTATTTGAAAAAAAAAAAAAATTGCTTACTCTTTTAAAGGAAGCTCCATCTCCCGAGGAAGAAGAAAGCAATACATTCTTTTTATTAAAGAAGTTGTGGGTTTACAGAAAAAGCATGCATAAAATGCAGGGTTCCCATATACCACCCTATTACTAACACCTTGCATGGGTTTGGTATATTTGTCACAACTGATGAAAACACATTTTTAGAATCGCACTATAGTCCACAGTTTACCTTGGGATCCACTGTATTGTGCAGTCCCATGGATTTTTTTTTTAATTTTTATTCTAGTGACATGTATACAACCTAACATTTCCCCCTTTTAACCACATTCAAAATTATAATTCCAGACTGTTAATTACATTCAGAATATTGTGCTACCATCACCACCACTGAAAGCAAAACATTTTTGAAAGACAAAAAAATGAAGTGCCTGAGCAATGAAATAAACTGTTGCATCCATGTCAGCTATTAGCTCATTTTGCAATTTGAATTTGGGTTGAGCTATTGGGTGGAATGAGTTTTGGAAATGTTAGAACTGAATAGGGAATTACATTTGTCCCTTACCCCCTTGGAGAGTGGAAGGAGAATGGGGGAACCTGAGGGAGATTATATATATATTTAAATAAAAAAGCACAGGATAGCTACTGTAAGCATCTTGGCTGACAGCTTTGTGATGAATAACTCCCTGTCGATGGAAATCTAGAATGGGAAGGAGTGGGCACCCGCAAGCTGGCCCAAAGGAATTTGCTTTAATCTCCTAGGTAGAGACCATAGGCATATATTGAAATATTGCCTTATTTTCTTATTTAAAATTCCCCTGATAGTTTCTCTTCTTTCGTGCTTTGATGCAAACAAAAATATGAGAAAGTCAAAATCCATACCAGACATCGTACTCCTTTCCTTCCCTTTCTTTTCTTTTTTCTCCCACTTTTCAAATAGTAAGCAGTTGGCCAAGCCTGACAGGGGTCAAGGCTGCATCTCTCTTGACCCAATGCTCTGGATTCTCGTAGGTACTTATCCAAGACATGCCCACGTCCTCTAAAATCTGGGTCACTGTGAGCATAAGTGGGTGTCACTGGTCAAACAGCACATGCCTCTTCAATAACGCGCAAGAGGGATGGTTAAGTCTGTACAGTTTAATTATAACATTCAGCACTTTTTAAAAAATTCTTTCTCTGCTCCTGAAGTCTTTTAAGTCTCTTTTAAAAGGGCCTCTGTACAAAAGGTAACTTCAGCCTGGAGAGAAAGAAACTAAGGCTTGGCCATACCACTTCCACTTGGGCATTGATTCGATATCCTTTTTTTTTTTTTTTTAAACAAATTCAAAAAGAAAGGGGACACGATTTAAAACTAAAATAGAACCAGGCACCTTGTACAAAGGATTATTTCAAGTAATTCTCCTTGAAACCATAACAAAGGACTGTTTCCTGGGGATTAAATGGGCTGTCAGGTAGTCAGAAAAGTTCTTTTAGGTTTTTCCTCGGGAAGAAAAAGAGCACTTTGGATGGATTTTTGTTCCTGGCATTTTGTGACACTTTACAGCTTATTCCCTGGCGTCACACCGACTTATTTTATTATTCATGAGCCCCGTGAAGGAAGGCGTGATCTCAGAGGCCCCAGCTGGAGCACACCAACGGAGCCTTTCCTACCCCCATCCACTGTGCCCTTCATATGGATAAGACTGCTTTATTAATGAGAGCAAATGGGTTTCCTGAGTAGCATCCTCTCCGGTGGTCACTCTGGAACCTGATATACTTGATTAATTGATTTTCCACTTTTGAGCACCCACACTATTTTTGACACTGTACTTTAAAAAAAAAAATTAGGACATAAATGAACAAAAGCTGTACCTCCAGGAAGTTACATTCTAATGAAACAAGACTGCCCTCCATTACTAATTGATGACACTACAGTCAACTATCAATTATTCATGTAAAGATTATCCCTGACACACTTTGTAGAGCATCCATGGTGAAATTCTAAATCCCAGGCTTTCCTACTTCTCAACTCTGCAGACTCAGGGGACGCAATGTGAAACACCTGCCCACGCCACCGTTCATGTACAGAGCAGAGCCAGCCAGCTGCAGCCCACCTCCTATCCCTCTCAGCCCTCACTCCCTAAGCAGGCACGCAGCACTTTGGACAAGAGAGGTAAGTGTGTGTGAGGTGCAGGAGATGCCCACAGGTGGGGGTGGCTCCTTCTACAGGTAGAAAGGAACAGAAAAGTTTTCAATGAGAAGTGACACTTGATTTGAGTCCCAAAAATTGAGTGGGTGTTGAGGGGTGGGAAGAATGAGAAGACACTGAAGGCAGATACATAGACTTGTGGAATGGAGCAGTGTAGTATGGGGTTTGCCTGTCCTTCAGTGTGACCACAGGGTTGGCAGGGGGAGGAGGGCAATGTACTTACTAACAAGAGATGGAGCTGATAAGAAAAGCACAACAAGCCTTTGCTACTTTGAGATTTGAAGGGAAAGGGGGAGTCTAGCATGATCCCCAGTATAGGGCTTAGGTAACAAAAGTTTGGTGCCATCACTAAAAGTGGGAATACTGGAGGAGAAACAGTTTCCAGGGGTGCAGGTAATGAGTCCAATTATGGACATTTCTCTCATGATCGCTCTGATAGACATGAAGAAGTTATAACCCTAAATATCAAAACCTGGGCTCCACAGTCGGCTGCTGTTGAGCTAATAGTCAACAATAACTAACAAGTTCTTGTCCCACACACCTCCACCAAGTGAAAAGGTCTCCCATCATCTGCATGTGCAGAGTTGGGGGGGTTTTAGAGTTGTTCTGATGCTTCTGCATGTGCTAATTCAGACTGGGAAAGATGCAGTTAAGGGTTGGGTATTTATACTGCCTAACCTCTTCTCTTTTTTCTAATTTAGTGTAGATACTTCTGATGCTTTACTTTGGAGATCAAGACACTACATAGGCTATACTATGGTACAGCTTCCCAGGTCACAAGAAAACAGGCACAAGTAGTCTTAGAGTCAGCCCACATTTCACTCTGACTGCAGGGTGAAATGGTGCCAAGTGTCCAGCAAATGTCACAGGAAGGTAATATATTCATTCACTCACTCATTCATTCAGCAAATCTACATAGGGGACTTAGTAAATGCCAGTCAGGAAACCCCATAGTGAGCAAGGAGTCGGCAGGATCCTGCCCTCGGGGAGCTTATGTTCTAGTTAGGTGGACACACACCAGGCAGTGGTGTTTGGTGCTTTGAAGAAAATAAATTGGGAAAGAGGTAATTAGTGGTGGGTGACAGCCTTAGACGGGGAGGTATGGAAAGATGCCACTGTGGACATAGCTTGGAATCTGAGAGCTGAAAAGCGAGAAGAAACCAACCAGGCCAAGGCTGGAGGAAAAAACATTCCAGACGGAACAGCAGAGAAGCTAACACTGGAACTAGCCAGCTGTGTTAAAAAAAGTAAAATAAAATAAAATAAAATAAAAACAGGAAAAAGAGTAGCCTGGCTGGAGCAGAGTCAGTGAAGGGCAGAGTGAAATGAGCCAGGAGGAAACGCCAGCCAAGCAGATGGTGGAGAGGCATGAGTGGAGGAAAGAGCAGGCACTTCAGATTCATCAGAGCCAAAGCCGAGGTCCGGGACCCGTTGGCTGACCTTGGACACGAGACTTAACCTCTCAAAACTTTTGTTCATTTTTGATTAAAATAGTAGCAATCCTCTTTTTCTGACTTGATGAGGACAATACATGAGATAAACTACTCAAAGTGCCTGGTACATAGGAAGTCTCTCATAAACGATCCTTTCTGTCCCTCATTCTTCTTTTCAAAGTGGCCAAGGAAGCCAGTGTGGATATTTCAGGTAAAGAAATGAGCCTTTGGTCTAAATGTGGGAGGTCTTCCTTCATGCAGCTCCTAATTCCCAGAGCTGACTTTCAGTTCCCCACGTTCAAGAATGCCTGGGGACCAAGAGGCAATGCTGCCACGAGAGATCAGGTCATGGGGTGGTGGAAAATGTTCCCCTGTGAGCAGAAGACCTTCAGATTAATTTCCTACATAACCCTGGTATTTGTGAGCTCAGGTCTCTCAAGTTAAAAATAAAACAGTAGCTAACTCTGCAAGGTATTTTTTTTTACTCAACAAATACTTTGAGGTCCTGAGAGAAAGGTACTTTAAAGTGAAAGTTATTCTGCTTGATCAGCTCCTATCCCTCGTCTCCTGGGATTTGGGAGGGGAGCAGGGAATAGGAAATATTCCTGCCTTGCCAACCTCCCTCACAGAGCTAGCCTTGTGGACAGACTTTTGGTTCTGAGATCTTCTACAAGAGCCTCCTTCCTCCTTGGCTACCTGCCCAACACCCTTCTGTCTCTTCTGCATCCCCAGAAGCCCCAGGGGAGTCCTGTCCTGCCCTGTGGTACCCACCCTTCTCAGGTTTAGCTTCTCCTCTTCAAGATAAAGGCAGCCAACACCTATCTCCAGTTCATTGGACTTGCCCAGGACAACTAACAAAAGGATGGTGGACAACCCCCATCCCAAAAAACAGAGAGTATCTACAACTGCAAGCAAGACAGTTCCATCCATCTGCCCCATGGGATCTAAGCCCCCTCTCAGATTGGGCATCACCATCCCAAAATCCTCAAGATTGAGGAAAGAACAAACATAATGGGGGATGCAACTATGGACTAAAGTGGACTTATTATTATTCTAGTAATGGAAGAATTTGTAACATTGATATAAAGAGAGTGGTCACCAGAGGTTTTGAGGGGGGAAGAATAGGTGCAACATGGGACATTTTTGGGACATTGGAATTGTTCTGCATGATATTGCAATGACGTATACAGGCCATTATTATACATTTTGTCAAGAACCGTAAAATTGTGCGGTGCAAAGTGTAAACCATAATGTAAACTATAGACCATGGTTAGCAGCAATGCTTCAATAGGTGTTCATCAATTGTAACAAATGTACCACACTAATGAAAGATATTAATGGGGGAAAGTGTGGGAGGGGGAGGAGTGGGGTATATGGGAATCTTCTACATTTTTTATGTAACTCTTATATAATCTAAAACTTCTTTTATAATAAATAAAATAAAATAAAAATATATTTTTTAAAAAGATAAAGGCACCTTCTTTCCTCTGCAATTCCATCTCCTCTCAGCACATACAAGAGACTCTCACTCGAGGACCAGTCGCTGGAGTTATGTGTCCCCTCTCTCGCTGCCTGCATTTTGGCTGAGTGCCCTTGCTAAACAGGGGGGGAGAGAAAACAGTCATGACTAGCACACTCACTGTCCCCATTAGGGGACCTGATGAAATGCTTGCTGGCTCTCTTAAAACAGTGGCTTAATTAAAAAAAAAAAAAAGATGGGGCCTACCTGTGTACAACGTTTGTCTTCATTCTCAGGAATACTCAAAACTTTGTCTTGCTTTAATATTTGCTCAATAAGTAAGACAATCATGGAGTTTCATTATACAAGGCTAATAATTCTTCATAAACTCTCTCAAAATTGTGACTAGTGGGTTGAATAGTGCCCCCCCCCAAAAAAAAAATATACCCACATCCTAATACCCAGAATCTGAGAATGGGGTCTTATTTGGAAAAAGGGTCTTTGCAGGTGTAATTAAGTTATGGACCTTGAGATGAGGAGTTCATCCTGGACTATCTGGGCCCTCAATCTTGTAAGAGAGAGGTAGAGGGAGACTTCACACAGACAGGAGGCGGCGGAAATGTGTCCACTGAGGCAGGGACTGGGGTGAAGCGGCCCCAGCCCAGGATGCCTGCGGCCACAAACACACGAAGAGGCAAAGAACGAGTCTCTCTTCCCTGGAGCCTCTGCAGGGAGCTGGCCCTGCCGACACTTGTTTTTAGGCAAGTGAAACAGATTTTGGACTTTTGGCCCCCAGAACTGTGAGAGAATCCGTTTCTACTGTCTTAAGCCACCCAGTTTATTTGTTACTGCTGCCCCAGAAAACAAATATATTGTGTTTAGAAGATGCAGCTAAGATACCCTGATTTCATATGGATGAGGAACTTTATATAAAGGCTCCTTCTGTCAGTGCACATCTGAACTTGGTCATCAAAATCGTAGACTCTAGTATCAGAACACAATCATCCATATTCTGGCAGTGGGGCAATGGTGCAGAAAACCTAAAGAAGAGATCATCATAATACACATTTTTTAATCAGTTATCAGAAGACTGGGGAGTCTGTCATTAAGAGGACTTGTTAGGTGGTAAAAGATTTTATTTTAAAGTTTCTCAAAGAGATATTTCTCAAATGAGTCTTAAACCTTCCTGCCAGTTGGAGATTATGAGACATATAAGTAAACTTTTCTTAATGAGAGAAGAACAATTGAATCCATTTAGAATAAACAGCAACCACTGCGATATGCTATGGCTGTGGTTACACAGGTGCGGATTTTTACATGGTAAATGGTTCCTTTCCCCTCTCCCATCATCTCACTGTCCAGGTTTATAAACTGCGTTAATTGACGCCGATACCTTCAAGGGCTATTGCACTATAGCACCTCTCCTTCCCCTTCATTCTTTCTGTGTCCATTTATTAGAATTTCCAGCAAACCACTGAGTAAGAAGGGAGTACTGACGTGATACAATGCATTATGGCAGGGGAAGTCCCAACACTAAGATACCACAAGCAAGGGCAGATACAAGAGGAACCCTAGCAATGTATATGGGTAACTACCATTTTTCATTTGCTAGATTGTTTTGGTATGCCTAAGAACAGGAATAAAGTGGAGGACAAAAATCCCCCTCAGTGGAGCAGAGGTGCTGGACCATGCCTGCCATCGATAAATGCTAAACCCAGAAATACCCAGCCATCTCCCTTTGGCTATGGTACTAGAAAGAAGATTCAAATACCACACCTGAAGACAGAGAGGAGACCAAGGACCATTCAGAGCCCCATGTCAGGGCTGACATAGCTCTGAACATTGCTTGAGGTTGAGTATACAGGGAAAACATTGGCATGCAGAACAAAGGACGACCAGACTCTCAGCAGAAGAGAAAAACTTGGAAAGCAATCGACTGCAGGATCCTAAAAACTGTCAGAAAATTCTTTTTGCAAAGAGTGCCAAAAAAAAAAAAGGTTTCTATGGAAAATAAAGAGAAATACCAATAAGTGGAATCATAACACTTAGAAAGCAATAAAATAAATGGAACAAAAGATAATGATGGTAAGAGGAGAAACGTGTTCTATACACCTCTTAAAAGGAAAGAGAAAAGTAAAAGAGGATGCTTCACCTTTGACTATAACACTTGGAGAAAACAGGTCAAATGATGACTGAAAAACATAAATGGAGACAGCAAACAATAGTAGAATTATATACGGAATAATTGGGGGAGAACCTACTTAGACTGTAGAGTCAAGGAATGGCGCTAGGAGGAAGTGACCTTTAGACGGAGTATTGTTAACCAGGTGGAGAGTGAGGAGGAGAGCGCTAGTGCAGAGAGGAGAGGTATCCATGGATGCAGTGAGAGAAGAGGGTCGGGGCGTGGAGTCCAGGGAGTGATGAGGGATGACACTGAGGGAGGGGGAAGGGTAGACAGACGGGGGCAGGTAGGACCTGGTGGCCTTCATCCTCAGTGATACAACCAGCCCTGCAGGGGTCTCAGCAAGGGAGGGCCATGACCAGCTTTCCATTGGAAGAGCACTCTGACTGGGGAGCAGAATCAGGGTTGGTGGTGAATGGAAATGGATGTGGGGTCAGCCAGAAGGTCTCTAAGGCAGCACAGCAAGAGGTGGAGGTGATGGAGAGAGGGAGATTGGAACAGATGCCAAACATTTTGGAGGAAGAAGCAGCAAGGCTGGGTGGGGATGAGGAAGTAGAAAGACGTCAGTTATGACTTCCTCACAGCTGGAGGTATCACTGGTCCTGCTGATGGGGAAAGCAGCATGGGCAGAGGCAAAATTGTCTTCCTTTCCCTTTTCTATGTCATACATATTTTATCTAATAAACATGTGAATCAGTAGTTGATTTAAAAATATTTAGACTTAAGTATAGGTAAGGAAGAGAGCAGGAAAAATAAAAGGCAGCAAGGAAAGGGGTATCATATTATCATGTTGAGGAGAAATTCCCTTCTATTCCTACATTTTTCAGTGTTTTTATCAGGAAAGGAGGCTGATAAAAACACTAAATATCTTTACTGAGTCAATTAAGATGATCATGTGTTTTTTTTTCCCCTTCATCCTTTTAATGTAGTGCATTATATTAATTGATTTTCTTATATCAAACTGCCTTGTATTCCTAGGGTAAATTCCACTTGGACATGGTGTAGAATTCTTTGAATGTTTTTTAGATTTGGCTTACTACTATTGTGTTGAGGATATTTATATCTATATTCATAAAGGATAGTGGTCTGTAATTTTCTTTCCTTGTGATTTATTTATCTGGTTTTGGTACTAGGGTGATTCTGGCCTCATAGAATGAGTTAGGAAATGTTTTCCCTCTTCAATTTTTTGGAAGAGTGTGAGCAGGATTGGTGTTAATTCTTCTTGGAATATTTGTTAAAATTCACCAGTAAAGCTGTCTGGTCTTGGCCTTGATTGCTGATTCAATCTCTTTACTTGTTTCTGATCTGCTGAGAATTTCTATTTCTTCTTGAATCCATTTATGTAGTTTGCACAGTTATAGAAATGTCTATTTCTTACAGGCTTTTTAATATATTGGAGTGCAGTTGTTCATAGTATTCTCTTATGATCCTTTTAATATCTGCAAGATCAGTAGTAATATCCCTACTTTCATTTCCGACTTTAGTAATTTACATTTTTTCGCTTTTTTTTCTCTGTCTAGTTAAAAGTTTGTCAATTTTATTGATCTTTTCAAAGAATCAACTTTTGGTTTCATTGATTCTATTGTTTTTCTATTCTCTATTTCATTTATTTTCACTTTAATCTTTATTGTTTCCTTTCTTATATTCCCTTTGGGTTTAGTTTGCTCTTCTTTTTCTAGTTCAAGTGTGAGGTTAGGTTACTGATTTGAGACCTTTCTTCTTTTCCAATGTAAGCATTTACAGCTATAAATTGCCCTCTGAGTACTGCTTTTGCTGCAACTCATAAGTTTTGGTATGCTGTGTTTTCATTTTAATTCACCTCAAGGTATTTCCTAATTTCCCTTGTGATTTCTTCTTTGACTCATTGATTGGTTATGAGTGTATTGTTTAATTTCCACATATTTGTAAATTTCCCAATCTTACCTCTGTATTTATTTCTAGCTTTGTTCCACTGTGGTTGGAGAAGATACTTTGTATGATTTCAATCTTTTTAAATTTATTGAGACTTGTTTTGTGATATGTACTATCCTAAAAAATAATCCATATGCACCAGAGAAGAATGTGTACTCTGCTGTTGTTGGGTGTTCTCTACATGTCTGTTAGGTCTAGTTTATCTACAGTATTGCTCAAGACCTCTATCCCTTTTGATCGTCTGTCTAAATGTTCTATCCAGTATTGACAATGAAGTATTGAAGTCTCCTACTATTCATGTAGAATTGTCTATTTCTCTCTTTAAATCTGTCCATTTTTGTGCCATGTATTTTGGGGCTCTGTTGCTAGGTGCAAATATGTTTATAATTGTTATGTCTTCTTGATAAATTGACCCTATTATCAACATATAGTGTCCTTCTTTGTCCCTTGTAACAGTTGCTGACTTAAAGTATACTTTGTCTGATTTCAGTATAGCCACCAGGTCTCTTTTGGTTACTAATTCCATGGAATATTTTTTTTCCATTCTTTCACTTATAACCTATTTGTGTTGTTAAATTTAAAGTGAGTCTCTTATAAAGAGTATACACTTTTATAAGTGTATGCTTATTTTAATCCATTCTGTCATTCTTTGCCATTTGGAGAGTTTAATCCATTTACATTTAAAGTAACTACTGATAATACAGAACTTACTTCTGCTGTTTTGCTTTTCGGTTTTTTTAAGTCATACCTTTTTTTACTCTATTTCTTCCATTTTGTCTAGTTTTTTATTTAGTTGATCTTTTTAATTCTACTATTTTTAATTAATACTATATCATGGGTATCAGGATTTAAATAGTACCAAATTATTCCATTGTACAAAACTATTTGATTTTATTTAACCATTCTCTCATTATTGAACATGTAGAGTGTTTCCAATTTATGATATATTAAATGCCTCTGTAATGAACATTCTTGAACATAAACATTATGTGATTCCTTATGACAAATTCAATTATGTGGTTCAAAAGATATGAATTTGAAGGATTTTGAGGTATATTGACAAACTGCCTTCCCAAAAGGATGTCATAAGGGCCCATTTCCCCACAACCATACATAAAAAGGCTACCATTTATCTAAATCAACACATAGGAGCATGAGTGTTCTCTAAAAATACCTGTAGGTAGATGGAGTTTTATTTCATAGTTGGGTTATCTCCAAAATTAGGTTCCACTTTGGATAATATTAAAATTAATTTGTATTCCTTTTTTTAAATATATTTTTTAATTTATTTTTTAAAGAAACTTAGATTACATAAATGTTACACAAAAAATATAGGGGATTCCCATATGCCTCACTCCCTAGCCCTCCCACATTTTTCCACATCAGCAACATCCTTCATTAGTGTGGTACATTTGTCACAATTGATGAACATATCTTGGAGCATTGCTGCTAAGCAATGATTATAGTTTACATTGTAATTTACACTCTCTCCCACACATTTTTGCAAGTTACTACATGATTTATAATGGCCTGTATCTGTCATTGAAACGGCATTCAGGATAATTCCCAAGTCCCAAAAATGCCCCTAAATTACACCTATTTTTCCCTCTCCCTCCCCTCAGAACCTCTAGTGGCCACTCCCTCCACATCAATGATATATTCCTTGATTAATTGTTTGAATAACAGTTTACATATATAGTAAAGAACTAACTGTTCCCTAGTGTTTGGATAGGACTTATGCTATTAATAAGAATAACCACCACCTTTGGGGGAATTATTAATTTAGATTTAAACTAAAAGTTAGGTTTAAAATTATAATTCAAGGGAAGTGGGTGTGGCTCAATAGATAGAGCTACCGTTTACCATATGGGAGGCCCCGGGTTCGCTTCCCGGGGCTCCTTGTGAGGGCAGGCCGGCCCGCGCGGCGCAGTGGGCTGATGCAGCAAGACCTCACAGCAAGGGGGAGATAAGCAGACACAGAAAAAACACACAGCGAATGGACACAGCAAACACAAGCAGCAAGGGGGGGGATAAATAAATAAATAAATAAATCTTTTAAAAAATAAAAAATAAAATTAAATTAAATAAAATTATAATTCAAGATCTGATCTGTTATTTTTGCTCTTTCTATGTAAAAACACCAAGAATAATATACATATACTTGAACACCTGCTACTAGTTAGAGACTATTTCCAAAATAAAGGGATATAATAAAAGAATTCTCAGAATAGAGATGCAAACAGAGAAACAAGCTCTGAGTGTGGGACAGACCACAACAATAACACTAACAGGTGTCTGTGGTTAGACTACATTGAGGGGGTCTGCTTGCTTGTTTTTCTCTTATATTTCTATATTTCTGCAAATTCATGGGTAATGTTCCTTGATTACCATTAAGAAACTGCACCTTTTTATTGCATTGCATTCCTAACGGACTGCAGTGAAATGGTGGAGCTGATGTGACAGATAGCTTATCTCTACATTGGATTAGGATACAAGAGTAAGTTTTAAGAAAGACACCTAAATCCAATATATCCCATAGTAAGGGATAGTAAGGACACTATAAAACCCCAAACAGAACACATTGGAACAATATTCAGTTATCAAGGAAGGAAAGAATAATTAACCCAGAAAAGTTAAGAACTTGAAAACTACTTAGAGTAAACATAAAAGAAACAACAGATATGGAAACCCATGAAAAACGGTATTTCCATTACAGCACAAAACATGATATCTATTTAAAGAAAAGTTAGTTTCACACATGGGACTTTGCGATTCAGAATTTTCAAGGACTAGATTGCAAAAGCCAAACCATTTATAAGATTAAGAAATATATTGTTTATAACACATTTGGATCATAACTATACATGCTGTGGTAGTTTGGAGCTACATGAACCCCACAAAATCATGTCCTCAGATTTAATCCCTTCCTGTGGATGTGGAGCCATTGTAAGTCGGACCTTTGGTGAGATTGTTTCCATTAAAAAAAGTGTGGCCCACCTTAGTCAGGATGGATCTTAATCCTATTACTGTAGTCCTTTATTAGCAGAGAGAAATTCAGACAGACAGAGAGAAAGCCACGGAGGTAGCATCCAGAAGCTGAAATCAACAAAACCCAGAAGAGAAGGTGGAACCAAGAGATGCCAACATGCACCTTGCCATGTGAAAAACTAAGAACCAAGGATCACCAGCAGCCATCCCCAGAACACCAGCCTTTGGGAAGAAACTATAAGCTAATAAATTCTCACTGTTAAGCCAACACATTTCATGATATTTTTGAGCTAAAACACTCTGTTATAAGGGTTTATGATCAACAAAATTGTGATATTGAGTCCATTTCTGAATTTCTAGAAGTAGTAGAATATATTGTTTTAAATATGTACATGGAATATAAATGGAAACTACCTAGCACATCTTGAATTTCACCATGACTTCCCATTCAACTGCTCTCTCCAAATGCTAGCAACTTGCAAGTGAATTCTACAAATGGAAGGTGCTAGGTGAGCTTTAGGTACTCATGACAGGCCAGGTCCATTCAGACTAGATCTTCTTCCTTGGTATATAAAACATATGCTTAAAAACTGTTATGTTAAGCAAGATGGAAAGTTGACTCCTTAAAAAAAAAAAAAATTGTCTATATATGAAATTGTTGTCAGCAGAAATTTTTTAAATTCCAGGAAATAAAGCCTAGAGCCTAGCATTCATTGAATCCTAAAACCCTATGAATCACAATGGAAGCTAAAAAAAAATCCCTTGTGTCTATAATTTAGCAATCCAGGTAAAACTTTCTTAGAAAGAGAAAGAGAAAGAACAAGAGGAAGTCATGAAAAGCCATGATCTCCCTGAGCTCATCTTCCTGGGGCCTCCATTTCTGACCACATAGTAAAAGAGGGGGCAAAAAGTCAAGGCCTTAGGGAAGAACTTATTGGAGAAGACTCCTGAGGAGGTGTCCTTTAGCTCCCTTGTGAAGATGGCAGCACAGAGTAAGGGCTGTGACACTGGGTCTAATGAAACCTGACTAAAGCACCATGAAGGCTGCAAAAGTGTGTGACACTCTAGAAAGGTTGGTGCAATAGTTGCTTTACGATGCTTAGAAACATGGCAGGTAAATAGAAGTTTAGGACTGGAGTTTGACTAAGGCAGGCAGTAATGGATAACACATAAAATTAGTGAGTGATCACACTTATGTACCTGTTCATGTTTTAGTTTTCTGGGCTGCTCAAGCAAACACCATGCAATGGGTTGGCTTAAACAATAGGAATTTATTGTCTCACAGTTTTGATGCAATGAGAAGTCCAAATCAAGGCCTCATCAAAATGATACTTTCTTCCCAAAGACAAGCATTTTGGGGCTGGCTGCTGGTGATCCTTGGCCCTAGGCTCCTCTATCATATGGCAATGCACATGGCGGCCTCTCCTGGGCTCTCCCTTCTCTTCTGGATTCCAGTGCTGTTCGGCTTCTGGCTGTCGCTTCTGTGGCTTTCTCTCTTTCTTTCTGAGTTTCATTCCCCTTATAAAGGACTCCAAAAATAGGATTAAGACCCTTCCTGATTGAGCTGGGCCACACCTTAACCGAAGTAATCTCATCAAAAGGTCCTACTTACAATAGGTTCACACCCACAGGAATGGATTAAGTTTAAGAACATGTTAAGCTTTCAGCTTAACTGGTTTAATTACTTTATCTACCAAATACTCTCTTCAGGAGAAATCTTATTCAGAGGACCATGATAGTTCACTAATGAAAAAGAATGACCCAAGCAAGGATGGAAGGCCCAGAGCTCATCTCCTAGTGCCCAAGGTGGTCATCAACCCCCAAGCTGACCCCACAAAGCATAATTTGAAAACCGCTCATCTGGTCCAGCACTGTCAGTTTACAAATGAAAGAAAAGAAAAAAGGAGATACAGAGAGAGAGACAAGGATGTTCAGGGACTTGCCCAGGACCACAAGGTGGTGCCGGAAACAGAAGCCAGTGCTTCTAACTCCTAGCTCAGCGTCTCCCTAAAACTCAACTCTGCTTACAAAGGTATTTCTTTATAGCTTCTTTCTGTCACTATTTTCTCTTATTATTAGTCTATATATCCAAGTTGTATTTATGCAGTATTTTAAATAACAGTTCAAAGTACAGGTTTGTTTGGAAAAAAAGTTATGAAAATACATAATAAATTATTTGAGTCTCAAAACACTCCTTGTGACAAACCTATCTCATTACTTTCTAGAAAATACCATTAACATGGTGCTACAGGCACAGTACTGAGGAGGAAACTGAATCCTGCAGGGCTTACCTTGCAAATCTAACCTATTTCAGTGTCAAAAATTGTCTTTTACTGGGAAGATTCATCATTTAACCAAAGGAATAAATTTAAATATTATTTTTCTAAACACTGATGGCAAAAGACAGTATAATATCTTCAACGAAAAAGTAACTGGCAAGCAAGAAATTGATACTTTAAGAATAAGGGCAATATAAAGTCATTTTAAAACCTATGAAGACTAAGAGAATGCATCTCCTAAGGACCTTGTTTTTAAAGAAAGAATTCAGCAGGAAAAAAAAGTGAACATAGAAGATGTGGAATTTGAGATCAATATAAAACTTCATTAAAAAGTCAATGATTCAATTAAATATTGGCTATAAAAATATCAACTAATAACTCTAAACTGTAATAACAGCCAATAACAATTGTTAGGTAAACATGTTAAGACTCTTACTGTGATTTAAAGAAGAAAAATATTGAATAACTACAGACCTTTGTTTTTAAACAAAAGTGTGATTAAATAAGTACCTCTCAAATTAAGAGGAACTACTAAACACTAGAAATATACTCTGCAGTTTCCAAATCATCTGAAGAAAATGAAATATTAAAAAACTGTATCAATACAGCAGGGTAAGAATAGAGAAGACAAAGAAAAAAGACAGTGAACAGGAACCACAAAATAAGATGGCAGAAATAAGTTCAAATATACAAGTATTCATAATGGTTGTAAATGAATTCACTGTATCAATTAAAACAGGTTCTCATACTGATTTCTTAATGTAGCCATGTGTTACTTCCAAGAAACATATCTAGAGCAGAACCACACAGAGGAATGAAAATGAAGGGTTGGAAAAAATATACCCCTCAAATACTAATTAATATCTTAGAATTAAAATCCAAAAATATGAATAAATAAGGCCAGTATATAATAAAAGGCAATATGAAGATAACAAACATAAAATTGTTATACTTAACATAGTTTTAAAATATTTAAAGCAGAAATTGGCAGAATTACATAGACAGTTGATAAATTTTCAATTATATAGGGAAATTAATTCAGTTAGAAAATAGATATTTTAGATATTTGGAATAGAAAATAGATATTTGGAACAACAAAATTAAACAGCTTGATCTAATAATAAATATAAAAAAAGCCCATATCACAAAAAGACATATCTTTTCATGACCATATGGAACATTTACAAATATTGTCATGAAACTAGTATTTCAAAAACTTAAATCATACAAATCATCTCCTTTGATCATTACATAATCAAATTAGAAATCAACAATACAAAGGAAACAAAAACAACAAAAATACATGTTTGGATACTGTAAAACAAACTCTTAAATAAAGTCCAAATTAATGAAAAATTATTGGACATCAAAATATGTAAATGAAACTAAATCACTATTTACAGATAAACTTATAGCATTAAGTTCATTTATTAGAAAATAGAAAGATAAAATAAATGCCCAACTCAAAAAGCTAAAAAGCAAAGTAAACCTTAAGAAAGTAAAAGCAAGAAAAAATAATGTAAAGAAATGAAAGAAACAGAAAACACAGAAAAGAAAAGAAAGGACAGTGTATTAGCCAGCCAAAGGGGTGCTGATGCAAAATACCAGAAATCTGTTGGTTTTTATAAAGGTTATTTATTTGGGGTAAAAGTTTTCAGTTACTAGGCCATAAAGCCTAAGTTACTTCCCTCACCAAAGTCTGTTGCCACGTGTTGGAACAAGATGGCTGCCAACATCTGCAAAGGTTCAGCCTTCCTCTTCCTCTTAAGGCTCCGTGGTTCCAGCTTCTTCCAATATCAGCTGTAGGCTGGGATAAGTCTCATCTCTCTCCTGGGGCTCACTTCTCTCTGGGCTCAGCTGCCCTGCTCTCTCCACAAGGCCAGCTGTAGACTATCAGGCAACTGGCTCGTCTCTCTTCCCGGGGCCTCTGTCTAATGGAGCCTTCTCTCTTTCCTCACATATCTGCCTCTCTGTGTGTTTACTTCCTGGGGCTCCAGCATTAAAACTCCAACTTTCTCTTCTGCCATGTCCTTTTCTCTGTGAATTTCTACCTACCAAGGGGGCAGGGACTCAATGTCTTACTGATGTGGCCCAATCATAGCCTTAATCATTATTTAATCAAGTAAAAGTGAAACCTCTGGATCCAATCCAATCTAATATGCCCAGAGGAACAGACCAGTTCACAAACATATACCAATATCTATTTTTGGAATTCATAAATAATACCAAACTGCTACAGATAGAAAACTGAAAACTTATTCTTTGAAAAAACTAATAAGCAGACAAAATTTTAGCAAATCTGACCAAAAATAAAAAAGTTAATAAAAATAGGGACAAAAATATACAGTAGATGCTAAGTATCATAAGAGAATACTATGAATATTATGTAATAAAATTTAAAGTGTAGAATACATTCCTAACTATATATGTCTAAAATTCACTCAAGAAAGAACAAAAGGTAAATAAGCCAACAATCATTGGAATAATTGAGTTAATAATCAAAAGTCCCACCAAACAAAAGACACTAGAACCAGAATGTTTTACAGGTTTATGAAGTTTCTGAAGTTGGTAAAATCAGAATACCAAAACTGGGCAAATCAGTATAAGAAAAGAAATCTATAAACCAAACATTTTGTAAATATAGATGGAAAATTTCAAATAAAATATTAGAAATTTAATTTCAACAGTGCAGTGCACAATATACTTTTTAATAATTTTTAAAACATCATGTCCAAGTATATTTCTTTCCAAGAATTCAAAGATGGCTCAATATCAGAAAATTCATTAATATGCTCAACATTAGAAAAACTATTAATATATACTATATTAAGAGATTTAAAAAGAGAATAATCATCTCAGTAGTTGTAAAGTGATAAAATTCAACTTTAATTATTTATAAACATACTTAGTAAACAAGAAATTGTGGATCTTCTTTCTAGCATATGCTCTTATTAGGAAGCTGTATAATTGCCATATCTAATGGTAAAACAATAGAAGACTTTCCATTAAAATCAGACGCAAAAATGTCTATCACTACTTCTAGGCAACATTGTACTGGAGGACCTAGAAATCTCAGGCAACAAAATGTACAAAGATTGATGTATCAGTCAGGGTTCTCCAGAGAAAAAAGTAATAAGATATATGTATACATATTAAGATATTTATTTTAAGGAACTTGTCCATGTCCTTGTAGGGCCTGGTGTGTCCAAAATTTGTCAGGCAGGGTAGCAGGCTAGAAACTCAGGCAAGAGTTGATGTCATACTTTTGGGGCAGAATTCCTTCTTCTCCAGGAAACCACAGTTTTTTGCCCTTAAGGCCTTCAACTGATTGGATGAGGCCTACCATTTATTGAGCATAATCTCCTTCACTTCAAGTCAAAAAATTGTAGATATCATTCGCATCTACAAAATAACTTCAAAGCAGTAGTTAGTTGAGTGTTTGACCAACAACCAGGCACCAGAGCAAGCCTAGCTAAGTTGACAAAAAATTAACCATCACAGTCAGAAAGGGGAAAAAAGCAAAATAGCCATTATTCACAGATGAAATGATTATTTACATAGAAATTCCAAAAAATCTACAGATAAATTATTAAAATAATAAGTGTTTAGAAAGGCTGAGAAAGGTTGTTGTATTCAAAAATCAGCATGCAAAATCCATAATTATCCTTTATTATCAGTTAACATCCTATTTGAAATGTAATGGGAAAAAATACATTCAAAATATCACCGAAAACTTAGAGTATTCCTAGGAATAAATCTATCAAAAGATGTGCAAGATCCATATGCAGAAAATTATAATTATTCATTGTTGCATGAAAAAAAGATCTGAAGTAATGTAAGATTTAATACAATAAATATTTCAATTGTCTCCAAATAAATCTATAAAATCACAATCAAAATCAAAGGCCCAAGTAGGGTTTTTCATGGAACGCTATAAGAGGCTCCATACGTTTATATGGAAAACCAAAAGGCCTAGAATAGTGAATTATCAAGAATTATCATAAAGCTAGTAATTAGGACATTGTAGTATTTGTGTAGAAATAGATAAATGAAACATGGAAAGGAATAGAGAGCCTAGACACAGAAACATACCTACGTGGAAACTTGATATGTGGTAGGGTGGCAGCACAAGCCAACAGAGAAAGGATAGACTAGTTACTAAAAAGTACCGGGATAACTGATTATAATTTAGGATGTAACACATAGAACCTTACCTCACATCATCCACAAAGTTTAATTCCAGTAGGATTAAATATCTAAATATAAAAAGCAAAACTCTAAAAGTTTTATAAATATAGGAATAGACATTTGTGTACTTGGGATAGAGAAGAATTTCTTAGACAAGGTAAAAACCACCAAAAAAATAAAAAATAAAAAATCTGATCAAAATAAACTTCTGTTCAAAAAACAACATGGTAAATAAAATTAAAAGATGATCTACAGTCTGAGAGAAAATATTTGCGACACGTAATTGGCAAAAAATTAGGAACCAAGAGATATATAGAACTAGAAATAAGCAAAGAAAGAGAAAAAAGACAACCAATGGGAGTGAAGAAGGAGGGGTAAGCAAAGAATTTGAAGAGGTAATTCAAAGAAGAAAACCAAAAAGTCAATAAATTATGTATAATTCTATCAACCTTGCTAGTAATCAGGGAGATATAAATAAAAACAACAATGAGATACCATCTCATATGCATCAGATTAGCAAATACGTAATAGTCTGACAAACAAAATACTGATGAGGATATGGAAGAACAGGGCTCCCATACTCAGCTGGTGGGAATGTAAATTCTTATTAACCTTCAGAGCAATTTGAAGTCATCCATGTCCATGACCCAGTTATTCCACTCCTATGGCTACACCTTAAAAGAGTAGTCCTCAAACTTTTTAATATCAGGGTCCCTTCACGTTTTTAAAAATTGAGGACCCCAAAGACCTTTTATATATGTGGGTTCTATCTATAAATATTTACAATATTAGAAAATAAAACTGAGAAATTTTTACATATTTAAAATTTTTTAAATTACAATAATATACCTATTGCATGTTAACATTAATAACATTTTTATGAAAAATAAGTATTTTCAAAAAAAACAAAATATTTACTGAGACTTCTGCAAACCTCTTAATATTTGGCTTAATCAAGCATGATTGTATTCTCATATCTGCTTCTAAATTTAGTCTGCCAAAATATATTTGGGTGAAGTATATGGAGAAAATCTAGTCTTGTACTTGGAATGGATCTTTAAACTATGCATAATTTTGAAGCATCATGGTCATTTGAAAAATGGTTATTTGGAAAATGCTGGTTCACTGATTTATGCAAATCTTCCAAATGTGGACACACTTCCTCATCCAATACCAAAAAATAATAGTGGAAAAAATATAGTGATGATATTAATAATAGTGTTAATATCATCACTGATTCATGAGTGAAAGTCTTCAAGTTTTAATAAGCTGTCAAGTTCATTGTGGTGAATTTTTCAAAAATTCTTTATTTTTGCTTGAAATTTGAAATGTTATCATTGGAAACAAATAACACCAGTTCTTGAACTTGAAGAGACAGCACCACTTCATTCATTTTTGAGGAAATGTCTGCCAGGTACCCTAGTCTAAACAACCATAGTTGATCTGTCAGTCACCTTTTAAGTAAAGTGGCATTCCACGGGAAAGCAGCTAGTTCAGCTGGTAACTTAAACGAGCGTAGTATGCAGTAGAAGTGTGTGTGTGTAAGTTTCCCCTTAGAAACACAGGATATTAAAAAGACACGTAGGGTTGAGAGGAGCTTTCAGTGCTTCACTAAGGACTCTCCTTTTTTTTCCTGAGTGCATGCCGATGCTGAATACAATGACAACTAAACGGTCTGTGCCACTGCTTTCATTCAGGCTAAGGCTCCAGCAGGTTGACCAGTCATTACTTTTCACCGTCAGTGCAGATATCAACATAATGAAAAAGGCAAAGTCTCAGCATTATTAAGAAAATAGTTTCAACCTTGAAGACCTTCTGAAAAGTACAACAGAAACCCCAGACGGCCCCTAGACCACACTTTGAGAATCGTTGCCCTAGGCTCACTCTTGTGTACGTACCAAGCAGGCATAATCAGCTCAGCATTATTTCTGTAACCCAAAATTGGAAACTCCCCAAATGTCCCTAACTAAGAGAAAAGATGAATAAAATAGTGCATGTTAATTCAGTGGAACACTAGATAGCATTGAATGCTGAGTGAACTAAAGCTAAATCCATCCACAAGAATAATTCTCAAAAGCCTAATGTTGAACAACAATAGATTGCAGAAAAATAAGAATAGTATTATGCCACTTATAAAAAGTTTAAAATTTTGCAAAGCAATACTATATCATACTACATACTATCATATAATGTGCCATTATACTATAGTAAAAGTATAAAAGCATGCATGAGAATGGTGATAAATGATACTGAATTCATGAAATGGGGGAGAGAAATGAGATCAGAGAGGAGTTCATAAGGGTACTCATTTGTATCTTAATGTTTTATATCATTATAAAATAAATGTGAAGCAAAAATGACACTATTTTAAGACTTATTTAATAAGAATGTATGGTGGGCATTTATGTATTCTTTATATTAACCCCTATTCTTATGTGTATGTTGGAAATATTGTGCACATGTTTTTTAAAACAATTGTTAAATAAAGAAATTAATTCTAGGTCTATAATTTTTTAAAATAGAGAGTCCTTTCTGCCTTTTAAAATCACCATTACTATCTATCAAATTAAATTCAACTGGTGTTCCTTAAATTTAGATGTAGAGAAGAACTAAAAATGAAACAGCCAAGTTATATCGACAAATGGTTATCTACAGAGATTGACAACGAATACCCAAGACAATTACACAAGTAGAAATACTCTAAGAAAATTACTAACATTTTACAATCTTTCATTATTGATCCCAGCCCACACCCTGCTTGATTATTTATGAAATTCATATTGATTAACTGACATTTATGGTTTCAAAAAAAAGAGAAGCATCCCTGAGACTATCGGGAGGTAAACTCTGGTATCTCAGTATGCTCATAATCCACAGCACCTCAATAAGAAACATAGGGTAAACAAGATGAAGAAGGAGAATTCCACTTGGTCTAAGCAGAAAATATACATTGAATAAGTAACTCTGAGACTAACAGGATATTTAGAGTGACTTTTCCTAACACTCAAAGCCAAGGAGAAAGATAAGTAACCCCATCACCCCCACCCCACTTTACCCCATGAAAGAGCTAACATTGGACCTGATAAATACTGAGGACCTGCTAAGAATCAGCCACCCTATTTAAAACCAGAAAGGCTAGTGAGAGTAGAGGCCAAGAAAGAAATTAACGGTCCACCTGGGAGGGTGAATGCCATGACTTTCCCTCCATCAGTAAAAGGAGGTCTCCAAGAGAATGTCCTAGGTATTGGGTTTGTCTTCAAAGGGGAGAAACCGGCGTCTCATTGCCCTTGTTGATGATCTGCTTAGTTACCTACTCTCAAATGTTTAGAAAACAGATGGATAAATAGTCAGACAGATAGGTAGGTAAATGGGTTGATACAAAGACATACGGATAGATAGAATGTTACAGAAAATGTGGCAATATGTTAAAATTGGTGGATCTGGGGATCTGGGTGGGGTTATTTTGGAGCTCTCTGTCTCTCTCTCTCTCTCTCTGGGTTTTGTGCTATTTTTACACTGTCCTGTAAGTTTGAAATTATTTCAAAATAAAAAGTTTAAGAAAATGAAAAGCATTGTCTAAGCCAGTAATTGAAATAAACAAAATAAATTAAAATAAAATCATGTCTTATTTATATTCCCACCAAGTTCAGACTGTGCAGTAAGCTGAATAGAGTTGATGAGTGTTGGGTGATGTGAGAGCACGCAGAAAGGGCAGTTGAAGGGAAAGAATTGTAGGCTGAAGAGAAAATAACCAGCTAGCCACAGGCTGGGTGGAGTTGAAGCGGAGGAGGGGGGAGTGGGGTGGGGTGGAAAAGAGCAGAAACTGCAGCTCAGTAATAATGAGAGCCAATCTGGCTGTCTGCTGCGCTCACCCTATCAGATAAACCACCTTAGACATCCCGGCTCCGCGCACCTCCCACTCTCACTTTCAGCCTTTGAAGAGTAAACTACATGAAATGCTCGTTTTTAGAACCAGGCTGAGCTACGGGTGAGTGTAGTGTCCTATCAAAAGCCCAACCTCTGGCCCCAAAATGCCTGAAATGAACTCCTGGCGCTTCCACTTAGTTACTGGGTGCGTCAGTTTCCTCGTCTATGAAATGGAATAACAGCACAGGTGGGTGAGGGGATTGAGTGAGACGCCTAGAATTACACCTGCCATTTAGCAAAAAGCACCTAAGTGCCAAGCCATTAGATGATTAACCGAGCTAATGTATACGAAAGCCCTTTAAGAACCCTAAAGTACAGACGTCTAGGCATTATCAAGATTGAGCTTTTCCTGTGACAGTTTAATTCCATGAGGCCATTCTCTCTTGGAAGCGACCTTTCCGAAGGAAAACTTTAAGTATTTGTGTACAGGTATTGCACAAAATTCACATGGCAGAGAGGACCCTTTTGAAAAAACTTCCCATTTATGTTGACAAGAAATGTCTTCTCACGTGGTTATTTGTAGTCTTGTCAATATAGAAAACCTAATCTAACACATAAACACATACATAATAACCAGCAACCTATGAACAGGCACAAATAATGCACTCTGAGTAAGTATATATAACCCACAAATGGACCTTCACTTTAACATTCTAATAAAATTATTTTTTGTTAATTTGGTATCAGAATCACCTGGATTATAACAAAGTACATAGTAGGTGCACAGTAAATTTTTGTTGAGGAGAATGATGACAACAAATCATGTATATTCAAGGAGATTTTATACATATATATTTGGCCTCGGTGAATGACTTCTTTCAAAGCGGTTTCTAAATGTGTTCACCTCCTACATGAATCCCGTTTAATACAGGCCCACACTAAATCACCGTCACGAGCAACTTAAGGACAAAGATCAGAATCACTATTTTATTCTGCATCTTATTAAAAAAGGAAACTGTGCCGTGAATTTTGAACAAATCCAATGCATAAATACATATTTTGTATGATTCAATGCCAGCATATCCAATTCAAATGCTACCGTATTATAAAGCCAACTGTCTGCCATCGTTCACTTATACTTTAAACATCTGTGAGTTACTCACGTTCCTTTCCGTTTTCCTTAGAGGGTAGAAAGTGAAACCAAATAATCAATGCTTCCTTCCACCAACCCTCAGGGGAAAATACCATGATTCAAGTATCCAAAGTCGCCACCACTTTATGTTGCCCTGTTGCCTTCTTTCCCTGTTCAGCCCCAGTGGCTTGGAATTAGCAGCTTTAAGTCCTCCTCAAACAATTGGAAGCAATGCATGTTATTTGATATGTTTAATAGCAAAAGCATACATTTGTAACCTATCTACTACACACGTGTAAACTCTTACCATTTTTGTCACATTATGTCACTTTGTGAAACTAATATGGTCCTTGTCTGGAAAAAAATGGGGTGGAAGGGTGCTAAAAGAGGAAAATCTCAAAGTGACCTGCAGATTGTGTCTGTCTACAAGACTGCAGATAGAGAGATAGGTAGACAGATAGAAAGATAGATAGCTGATGATAGATAGATTAGATAGATAGATAGATAGAATAGGTAAGTAGGTGGGTAGGTAAGTATGAGGTAGATAGGTAGGTAGGTGGGTGAGTGGGTATGTAAGTGGATAGATGGATAGCTATATATAGATACATAGGTAGATGATGGTTATGCTGATGAAGACAGAGATAGATGATAAATACATACATACATACATACATATCTGATATATAGATAGATATTTAGTTAGATAGTTGTAATAGTGGGTGGGTAGACTAGAGATAAATAAAGGTAATAAGTAGATGAGTAGGTAGGTGGGTAGGTAAGTGCATGGATGGATAGATAGAGATGATAGATGATAGAGAGACAGATAATGACAGGCAGACAGACAACTAGAGATACAGAGATACAGATAATAGTTGAGTGGATAGGTAGGTAAGAGGTAGGCCAGTTGGTAAGTAGGGGAGTGGATGGATAGATAGAAAAAGATACATAGGTAGGTAGATGATAATTAGATAGATGATATATGAGATTAATAAGGTAAGATAAGATAGACATAAGAGATGGGTAGGTGGGTGGGTGAGTGGATGGATGGATGGTTGGATAGGTCATAGGTAGGTAGGTAGGTAGGTAGGTAGATAGATAGATAGATACGTTTTTAGATGGAATTCAAAGGCTAAAAGAAGAATCCAAATCTCAATTGCGTTGCAAGCCACTCAAAAGCATTGCTTGATGGAGCCCGTAGCTCATCAGGATGTGCCAGGTAGCACAGCCTACAGTGCTCGTTACACAGGCTTTGCTCTGCTGCAGTCACTGGGCTAAACACCTCCCCTAAGTGCACATGGATTGTCTCATTGAATCTTCAGATAGCCTTTCAACTGCGCGGAGACTCAGCAGCTCAGAGGGACATGGGCATCAAGAGACGTAAACTGACAGATCCTGGTAAATGGGGTTCAGAGGACAAGTTCCTGACACCTTCCCTCAAGAAGTGTATCGGAAGACTGACCTATTGGCTTCTTGATGAGCAGGCTTGGAATTGAGGCAGAGTCAGTGTGGTACACTCCTGAGATATGAGGACAGGTTTTCTGTACACTGATTGAGAAGATACCTAATTTCAAAACCACTACCATGAATTGAGAAAATTTCCCGATGAAATTTGATTCATCACAAAATATCTACATATATTTGATATTGGACGTATACATATGATGCCAGAATGTAGTTTATTCCGATGATGGACAAGGCTTAGTGAGCACAGAGCACTCAACCTACGTGGTCAAGGAGCTCAAGGATCTTGGCAGATGACAAACTGAGAGATTGGCTACAGACTCTGCATTCTGCCTCAGCTTTCCTCATCTGTAAAATGAGGGTAGTAATACTTCAAAAATTAAATAAAATAACACTTTTTTGGTTGAATCATAGAAAAGTGTTGATATTCAATCATTTTTGACCCTACAAAAATGGCAATTTCCTGTGAGTCAACCTAATATCGATATGAAGTGCTTAGCACAGACTAGCACATAGTAGTATTCAATGAACACTAGTGATGATGGACTAAGGAAAAGGAGTGGTCATTGATTCATGAACCCTTATCAATAACTCCATCACCTCCCTGTCCACCCACCCACCCACCCATTGTTGCCATGCAGGAGAGAACAGCAAACCAGAGAATCCGTTAGAAAAGACTTTATAAAAGTGGTTTTGCTGCCACATTGTAACTTTTGATTGGTTTTGGGAATTGAATCACATACCCCATAAAGATTCATTCAAGCCTTAATCCACTTAGGGTAAGCCAGCACCAGAATACAACTCCAGAAAAAAAGCATGACCTGTCAAGATTTTAGATTTTCAACCTCCAAAACCATGAGATAGTAAATCCCTGTTGTTTAAGCCAACTCACTGGGTGGTTTTGTCATAGCAGCCTGGCAAACTGAGACAGTTGAGGAAAAGTCAAATTGGTCAATAGGTGGTGTAGGGGTTCTTTGGATTTATTACCTAGGCCATCTCTGCCCTGGGGATGGGTAATCAAGGGTTTGTAAAGCACATTTCCATTGCACTTGGAACTGTGGTAGCCAAGAGGCTGACTGGAGACTGGCCCAAATACAGAGAAGAAGGTTCTGGAACGTCTATGGGGAGTCATGTGAAGGAAGCCAGCAAAAGACATGCATAGAAGCTCAAGATTTCACGGCATGAAGGGATGATACAGGATAAACCTTGGATGCTTTTGCGGCAATGGAATCTGTGCTCTCCTTTACAAACCACCAACTGGTAGGTTGCTTTTGAATTAGGTTCCAGATATGAGTTAGAGAGGGACAGCAAGGGAGTGTGTGCAGAAGGGCAGGCAGCTTCACTCTGGGCCATGACTTTATTCCACTTTATAATAGTATTTTGTTCCACTTTTCAATATTATCACAAGCATAAATTAAGGATTTTGATCCATCATGTACTGCCTGATGGGATTTAGTACACCTCATTCACTGACATGTAGCTAACTTCCTTGGTTCCTTCCTTTTCCTGTTAGATAGAAAGTGTATTTTTCAACAACAAAAAAAGAGTAGTGCTTGGAAGCAAGTCTTTATGAGCAGTTTCCACCCTAGACTAAGACTTATTTATGCTTAACACAGCCATCAAGCTGCTGGAATCTATTTTTATTAGTAAGCTTCCTCATTCTCTAATTTTTCAAAAACCCACCAAGCTGTTACTTAATAATCCTGAAACTTGCACAAAATCATAGTTGCAACTATAAAGTTATCTCAATATCATACCTTATCACTCTCCTTATTGTTATTTCAGTGCAGTAATAAGTAAGAGATTCATTCAACGTGTACTTTTCAAGAGACTGCTATACCAAATGCTGTGCATATAAAAATGGATATCCGATTCTTATCGTCAAATGGCTCATAGTTAATTCAGCTGTTCTCAAACAATGATGCATAAGAAAATGTAACGTGCACGCCCCCCCCCCCAAAGGTCCTGATGCGGCTTGCCGGCTGTGGGTACGGGAAGTGGCATTGCGGGCACCTGGCCGGGGGTTCACGACACACTTGGAGAAGCACCATTTTATGAGCTACAGAAGAAGGCTGGAAAGCTCCCACGACCCAGACCCCAGTGTTAGTGCCCTGAGACTGTACCCAAGTCTCCTCACAGCCCACAAAGCAGCAACAGGCCAGAGTCACCAGGAGTAAACATGCGCTTCTACGTAGGCCCTCCTTTTCTCTGAATTCAGGCCATTTTAGGACCCACCGGGAGCTAAGCCCCAAGTATGCTTTAAGTCCATTCACCTGACGCCCATTCCACGCCACCCTGTCTCGATGGACACCAACAAGAGGGACCGCTCCCTGCCTATACATCCTACCTTTATATTCTGGAAGACAGGTATGAATTCTCTGTTTAACGTTCTCTTTTCCTGGCTCTGTAACCCTATCTCTTTAGCGTCTCCTGCTAAGGTTTATCTTCCAAACAAATTGCTTCCTCTCCTCTTCTCTGGATCCTCTCCACATCCCCTAAACGGGGAGATGATTGGCAAGCAGAGCTGTCAGCAGCCCACGCAGTGACTTCACGTGCATTAGAAAATGGCACCCCTTCCTCGAGGTGCTTTACTCCCATCTCATAGGAAATTGTCACAAATATTAATTTTGTGAGGACAAGTTGCGCTGGGTGCCAGGAATTTGTCCTAAGAGAAACACAGTTCTATAATGCCTGTAACACAAATGGCCATCCCTTACCTGTGGGTCCTGGCAGATGAACTCTGGGGACACCGGTGTCTTTTGCTCAAAAATTTCTACTCTAGGTCCAAATGCTGGTTCTTCCCACCACCAAGGAAATGGAAAGGGAACAGATCTTCTGGTGATAATTAGGACGTACATCTTTAGGCAGAAGGCTCTTTTTCCCTAAGTTGCTGCCTTGTAGGTAGGATGTTGGAAATTTGCATGACTGGGAAATTAGTCCTTTTCTAGGCCTCCTATTTTGGGGAGAAAATAATAGCGTCAGCTCAAGTTCTCACCATTTAACTAGAGAAAAATGTAGGGTGGGTAAAATCGGCATATACACAAAGGCAAAGAAATATTTTGTCAAGAAGTAAACTGCAGGATACAGAGATGAGTAATAACATCTATAGATGTGCCTTAATCTACAAAATGAAGTGGAGAATTAAAGCAATCAAGCTTTCTTTCTTCTTTCCCTCCCCTTTTCTCCTACTCTGCTCACTTTCAAAGGAAAGCGCTATATGAATAATGGAGGCAAGGGGAATTTTTTTTCCTTGAATAATTCAGGAAATTGCCCCAATTTTCCTCTTCACGTTTCACTACATTTGCTTGTGTAGACTCCGTCCACATCCACAAAATGAGACTATATTGCTATTGCACAATCAACAAGGTATTTTTTTTTCTTTCTCCTTAATTTTCCAATTGATGAAGTGGCACTTAACTTTATCAACCACACATTGATCTGATTTCTTGAGGGAAAAAAAAGACAAGACAAGACTGTAATAGCCATCCTGACCTGGCCCTCCTTCGTTCCAGCTACCCAAACCCAGCAGCTGGCTACTTCAAAGCAGTGAGCAGTGTTCTTTCCAGCCAGCTCCTGTTCCTCTGTCGTTAGCAGCGTTGACCTGTTCTCTCATAAATCAATAGGATCCCAATTTAATTCTGGGGAAACTGGAGACAAGATGATGTAAGAATGCTTGCTAACTTCTTTGAAAGCAAATAAAAAGTTGATCACCATAAACGCCATTGTGGATTGCGTATCAGAAATTTAGTTTGGGATTCAGAAATGGCTTTGAGTCGCTCTCAAATGGCCTGTTTCAATTCAGTGAGCTTAGTTTATATGGACATGTCAGTAATTTTTTGGAAGCCAGGCCTAGCAAACACAGATTCCTATTTCTATCTATTTAGATGCTTTCTCGTTATTTGAAAGTGTTTCAAAATGTTCCAGGCAGGGACAAACCCTTTCACTCTTGTTGCTATATAATTCTGGAAACCTGCCCGTTTTATTGTTTCTGAGTGATTTTTTTCCCTCTCTAATTAAGTATTCATAAGACAAAAGCATGAACACTGTTTGGTCCAGAAACTTCCTCAGGACAACGCAGCCATAGATGTTGACTCAAAAGGAAGTTATTTCCTGTAGAGTGTCAAACGCTTTCCTCCCAGACACAGGACGCGTGTCCCCACCCTGGTTTTATTAAAAACTGAATGAAAATCAAGCTGGCCCAGCAAGGGGCTGAGGTATTACATACTTTGCCACTGTTAATATCTACACAGTATTTGTATGTCTACACTGGGACTATCGACTCACTGTCCTGAGGTTTTAATGCTTTCTCTCCCTCCCCTCAGCTTTTCAAGGCTTGGTGTTCCCCTTTAGCCCCATTAATTTTTAATTCGATTTTTTTTTTTTTTTTTTTTTTTTTTTTTTTGTCTTTCTATCCTTCCTTTCCACCTTTCCTTCTTTTTGGTATAAACACATTTTCTGCTTTTCGGTCCTTAACTCTTTGTTCGCTACTCTCAATACCCTATTTTTCCCTTGAATTTCCTTGTAGTAGAAATAGCTCTTGGCTATTGACCCAGCCTGGACACAGCCAGGAAAGCTCTCGAGCCTCCAGCTCTGCGCTGGGAAAGGCTACCCACATAGCATCTAGCCAGGAATACGCGTCCTTCAACCCAAACACATCTACACTTGCCCATCAGGAGCCCCTCCCCAGCTCCCGAGCCCTCACCTGGGCTCTAGGTGGGCCGCGGCCCCCCACGCTCCCAGTGCCCCTAGGGGAGTCCTAAGGCCGTGGACTGCAGGGCAGATGAAGCTGTGCTGCAGCCCCAGCTTTGCCACTGACCAGAGGATCCTCAGCAAGTTACGTAAACTCCCAGGGCCTCAGTTTCCAGCTCTTTAAAATGGGGATAATCTAATAGGTGCTGTCGGGAGGGTTAAAGGAAGCAGTTAAGGAGAAACACCTAGCAAGTGCCTGACAGGTACAAATCAGCGCCGTTTTCTGAACAGGCTCCAGGTGCCTCGCCGTGATTTGAGGACTGACGTTGCACAGTCTCGCAGCAATACTTGGGTTAGATGTTTCATTATCCACATTTTATAAGCGAGATCACCGAAAACTGCAGTAAGGGCTCTCCTACATCCTAATGCTGATCCCGGCTGTGGGAGCTCAGCCCCCGTGCGCGCTGACAAGCCCTTATGCTCAGGGCGTGGCTTCTGCTCTTCTGCAGCTGTGGTGGCCGCGGCCACTTGGCGGACCCCTCCTCCTCCTTCCTTCTCGTGGAAACTAGAATTGGGGTACTGCAGCCGCTACACGTGAGCTGTGCTGGTCTGGAGCTGCACAAATCACACAGACACATGTTCTTTAAGTTACCCGACTCCTGGGTGTGTGGGTCCATGGTAAGTAGGACCTTTTGAGAAGGCTACTTCAGTTACAGTGGGTCTTTATCCTCTTACTGGAGTCTTTTGTAAGAGAATGAAATTCAGACAAAGAGGGAGAAAACCACGGAAGCAGGAAGCTGAAATCAAGGAAACCCGGAAGAGAAGGGAGAGACCAGCAGAGGCCGCCATGTGCCTTGCCATGTGACAGAGGAGCCCAGGACCGCCGGCAGCCAGTCTTCAGGAAGAAAGCATCACCCTGATGATGCTCTGATTTGGACAATTTCCAGGAATCAAACCATGAGCGAATAAATTCCCATTGTTTATTCGTTTGCTCAAGCAGTCTAGGAAAACTAAAACATGTGCCAACAGCAATGTGGCCCCACATAGGGGCTCCGGGGGAGGACATGGAGGCTCAGAGCCTGCAGAACAAAGAAACTACATGTGTAATGGTCACGCTCGCCTGGACTGCCCAGTCTTGGCACCTGTTGGGACTGAATGATGAAATATGTTGCCCACAAAAGACATGTTCGAGACTTAATCCGCATTCCTGGGGTGTGAGCCCATTTGTAAGTAAGACCTTTGGAGATGCTACTGCTAGTTAAGGTGTGGCCAAACTGAATAAGGGCAGGCCTTAAACTGCACGGCTGGAGGCCTTATAATGATTGAATATTTGGACACAGTCAGTCTCAGTAAGCTACAGGAAAAAGCCAGCCATCAGCAGAAACCAGAAGGACAGACCAAGGAGCGACCGAGGCCACGTGGCGGAGGACTGGCATCAGCAGAACACTCTCGACCCAGGGGAAAACATGGTCTTGACAATACCTTGATTTTGGGCTCCTCGCCTCCAACCCCTGAATCAATAAATCCTTATTGCTTAAGCCAACCCTTTGTGTGGCATTTGCCATAGCAGCCCTGGCAGTCAGGACAGTATCCAACACTTGACCTGGGGGGCTACCTCTGTTAGATCCCCCCAGTGACTCAGCAAAGCATGGTTTGCGGATTTCTGCAACAGGCAAATAGGGACATTCTTACATCACTCATAGGATGTCTTGGAAAGCTTAATCTCTGGTCCACTATGGCCTATCCTAAATCGGTAACCAGCCCTGCAGATATTAATTAAACGTATGCTTCTATTTATTGTAAGGCTCTGGGGATGGAACAAACAGCAAATAGCAATCAGTACTTCTGAGTGTTCTCTTTGGCTTAATTACTGTTCCAGAGTTAGTCCATCAAACTGATGTACAATCAACAAGGCTGCACTTCCTATAGCCTGCTCATTTAGAGTGAGACTATTCAGGAGCTGCTAACATTATCTCATATTGCCTAAGTCCACTGGAGAATCGAAACAGAAGGCTGAACCCAAGGAGGCCTCTACTCTAGCCCATCACATATCAATTCGGCAGAGAGAATCCCCCCTCTCTCCCAGGAAGCATCTTTCTTTTTAGATATGACCATGATTGGCACTGGAAGGTCCTCTGGATGAACTAGCTACATCATCCTACCAGGCCTAACCAGGACAAAGAGAAGGGCAGAGTTATAAAGCATCCTGTGGTTTTTAAGCCTCCTATGCAGCCAACACAGATAATTAAAAGTATAGATTCTTGGAATCCAAAGGGACTCTAGAGGTTATCTAATTCAACCACCTCATTTCATACATGATGAAACTGAGACCAGAGAGGCAAAGTGGCTTGACTAAGGTCACACGATGTCTTAGTAAGGGAATTTTGGGTTGCAATAAAGAGAGACCCACACAAGCTAGCTTAATTAAGTAAAGGAAGATTTATTAGAAGAGAGCAGGAGACTCTCACAGATTCCAAACGGGGCCTTACAGGAAATGGAAAGTCATCAGCCTCTCATCTCATCTGTTCCCTTCCTGTATCTGCCAAGCTCCGGTTTCTTATCCCTCATGACTTCAGCTTGCATGTAGCTCTGAGTTGCAGTGATACCAAAATCGGATCCCACCTATATGTGACCTTCCAGCTTCAGTTCCCAATACCTTTTAACTATAAGCTCTGTGTCAATTCTTAAGAATTGATTGGTTCTTTATATTAGTTTCCTAGAGCTGCGATAGCAAAGTACCACAGACTAGCTGGTTCAAAACAACAGAAATCTATTGCCTCACAGTTCTGGAGGCTGGAAATCTGAAATCAAGGTGTTAGCAGGGCCATGCTCCCACTGAAAACAGTAGGAGAGCATCCTTCCTTTCCTCTTCTAGCTTCTGCTGATTTGCCACTGTGTCTGTGGCAGATTAAAGTATATACTCCAGAAAACAGGATCTTAATCTTAATCCATTCCTCTGAGTGTGAACCCACTATAAATAGGAGCTTTGATGAGGTTATTTTCAGTTAAAGTGTGGTCAGCTGAATCAGGATGGGTCTTAATCTTAGTGTTGGAAGCCTTATAGAGAAGGCTTCTTAATCGAAGAAGCTGGAAGTCAAGGGAGCCTGGAGGAGAAAGGAGAAGGTGCCACCATGAGCATTGCCACGCGACAGAAAAGCCAAGGGCCAGGGGTCACTGGCAGCCAGCCCAGAATGCCACAGTCCTTAGAGAGAAAACATCACCTTGATGACACCTTGATTTTGGACTTCTAGCCTCAAAATGGTAAGCCAATAAATTCTCATTGTTTAAGCCAATCCATTGTACGGTATTTGTTTTAGCAGCCAGGAAACTAAGATGGTTGTTGATACCAGGAAGTAGGGTGCAGATCTGATCAATACTTAAAATTCTGGAAATAGCTTTGGAATTGGATAATGAGTAGAGGCTGGAAGGATTGTAAGGTGCTTGATGGAAAAGGACTAGGCCACTTTGAAGAGATTGTTGGTGGAAATGTGGACATTAAAAGTACTTCCAATGAGGCCTTAGAAGGAAATGATGAATGTGTTACTGAAAACTGGAGGAAAGGTGATCCTTATAATAAAGTGACAGAAATTGTGTTCTGAAATTGTGGGAAAATTGTGTTTTGTTGTCAATGGAAGGCAGAACTTGAAACTATGGACTTGGATATTTAATTGAAGAGATTTCCAAGCTAAATGTGGAAAGTGTAGCCTGGTTTCTCCTTGCACTTATAGTAAAATGTGAGAGGAAAGGGATAGGCTGAGAATTAAACTGTTAAGCACAAAGGAACCGGAACCTGATGATTTTGAAAATTCTCGGCCTATCCAGGAAGCATGCTCTGAGACTAGGGCCAGCGAGGCTCTATGAGGGACCTCCCTTAGCTTTTGGGAAGTGAATCCCCTGAGGACAAGTCTCCATCTGAGGGTTTAACTGAGGAACCCTTTGCTGAGGAGAGTGTGGCTCAGCATGGGCGAGTCAGCCATTTCAGGGGAAGTCGGGATTGAAAATGCAAATATCCAGGAAGGATCTGTGGAAAGTTCTATTGTCTGATGGCTTGGATCCACCTTGAACTACACTCAAAGCTGACAAGGTTTTTGAAAAATTTATATGAGCAGAACCACTGCCAGCTGGACTGAAAGGGACAGAGAAGGAACGAATTGAAGGAAGGATCTCCAAGGGCAGAACCAGGGAAGCAAAACGATCTCCTCAGGCCAAGAGAGGAAGTCCACCAAGTGTGTGGAAAAGGTGGGTCCACCCCTGTGCTTGGAGAGGCCAGGCCCTTCACCCCATGTTCAGAGAGAATGTGCCACCCCAGTGCTCAGCAGCGGTGGGGCCTGTGCCTTGGCATTTATGGGGAGGTTGGCTGCCTCCCGATGCTCAGAAGAGTGGGGCCTACATCCCAGTGCTGGAGAAAGCATAGCCACTGCACAAACCCTTGGAAGGGGTGGGTTGCCGCTCCTTCAGGCTCAGAGGACTAAGCTTCCAGCCACAGATGACTCTCATACCTTGAAATCTAACGGTGTTTACCCTGCTGGGTTCTGACATGTTTGAAACCCATTACCCTTGTTCACATTTCAATTTCTCCCTTCTGGAATGAGACCACCTATCCTATGCCTGTCCCACCTTTGAATATTGGGAGCAAATAACTTGTTTTTGGGTTTCACAGGACCACAGAGAAAGGAATTTTGCCCCTGGATGGACCACACCCCTAACTGATTTTGATGAGACTTTGTGCTTAGCATAGTTCTAAAATGGCTTTGTGGATGTTGTGATGGAGTGAATGTATTTTGTATGTGGGAGGAACATGTCTTTGGGGGGTTCAAAGGGTGGACTGTGGCAGACTGAATCAGGTACCCCCAAAAACGTGTTCTTAATCTTAACTCATTCCTGTGGGTGTGAACCCATTGCAGATAGGGGCTTTTGATGAGGTTATGTTTAGCTGAGGTGTGGCCAACTGAATTAGGATGGCTATTAATCCTATTACTGGAAGCCTTTCAGAGAAGAGGACGGAGAGAAAGTCACAGAAGAAGCCGGAGGTCAGCAGATCTCAGGGAGAAAGGGGAACACATTGCCACATGCATTGCATTGCACAGAAAAGCCAAGGACCAAGGATTGCTGGCAGCCAGCCCCAGAATGCCACAGGCTTTGAAGAGAAAGTGTTGCGTTCCTGATGCCCAGTTTGGGACTTCTTTTAGCCTCAGAACCATGAGACAATAAATTCCCATTGTTTAACCCAACACAGTTATGGTATTTTTTTTAGCAGCAAGGAAACTAAGTGTCCAAATTTCCTCTCCTTATTAGGACACCTGTCATGTTGGACTGGAGTCCAGTCTAATCCAGTTTGGCCTCATCCTACCTAATCATATCCTCAAAGATCCTATTTCCAAATAGGATCATATTCATGGGCCTGGGAATTAGGACTTGAACCTATCTTTATCAACCTATAAAGCTCTTGGGGTGAGAGTTCAGGCACGGTACAGTCAATGGTGACCAGGATGTATGGGCCACTCAGGCAGGGATTGTGGGGGCAGCTCCAGAGAAGGAGTGAGCAGACAGACACCAGAGTAGCAGGGCAGCCAACGCTAAAATCTAGAGTCTCTCGCTGTGCATCCAGTACTCTTCCTAGCATATTATATCACCTCTCGGTTTCAGTCCAAGGACTATCTTTCAGTTGAAGGGAAACAGACTTTGGGGTTAGAATTACTTAGACAATGGTAGTTGAATAATGGTGGCTTAGAGGGGTCACATGCAAAACGGGAAGAAAAGCCTTGCAGTTCCCTAGCAGATTGAATCCACATCGATCAACATAACTGGATACAGAGAGAACAGGAACAAATGAAAATAAGCAAAACAGGCTGGACAGCCTTCTCTGCACTCTGCATGAAAAGAGCATGTTTCCGTGGGGTTAGGAGCTGCCTTGCCAGATCACGTAGCCCAAGTGATGAGCTGAATGCCGTAAAATCACCTGCCTTTCCTGGAGGAATCCAGTAAGGACACTCACGTTGCATCTCCCAGTACCTGAGCTACTTCAATTTGCTATTCCTGTTTAGGGAGGAACACATGGTATTGTTTTAAGGTCAGAGCTTAGTTATTTCCCAGTTACTCCCTCACCCAGCAAGACACAGCACCTGCATTCACAGTGCTCCCTTGACCTACCTCTTTTCCTGAACCACCTCTTTCTTCTACTCTCTATTTTACAGGTGAAATAAGAGAGAGCTTTCATGAGCTTTTTTTGCTGGGTGGTAAAGGCAAAATATTATCTCAGGTAAGAGCCTGGACTGATGTCTTCAGAAAGAAAGTCATGTCTGGGAAAAGGTGCTGAAGTGGCAGTAAGGAGAATCAGGCTCCAGTGCTGGCTGCAGATCAAACCCACATGTGGGACCAGAGCTGAGGCCCCTCTGATCCGTGGCCCAGTGCTGAGTGGTCTTGTGTGCCCCAGCTCAGAAACGCCCGGCCAGATCTTCTGAAACCCTGGTCACTGTGAAAAGGTCCTATCCCCACCCACCTCTGGGGCCCACCACAAAGAATTCCCATCGTGTGGCTGAGAGAGCAGGGTCCAGAAAGCAGAAACGCTTCTTCTACCCTTGGCCCTGCCATCAGCTAGCTCACGCCGGCTCTTTTCCTTCTTTCCCTCTATTTCCTCACTGCAGAAGAGGATTTAAACCAGAGTACAGGATCTTGACCTTCCCAGATTTTTGAAAAATCAGATGCATGCTGTGGACACTCTCTCCAGAGAAATGTGCAGCTACTCCAAGTGTTGCGTGCAATTTTAAGGAATTCATTTAACCTCCTGAAGCCTATCCATGAAGTTGTTGATTCATAAATCCCACATTAATATCTCTTAAACTGTAAAACTTTTAAGACCTGTCTAGTTCCAGAAGCCTTTGTAAACCCATGAAATGAAAGAACTTCACCACTCTGTGGCATGTGACAGAGCACCAGTTCCACCACCTCCTTTTACAGATGAGGAAACTGAGGGCTCCAGAGCCTGAGCAAGTTGTCCACAATCACAGAGTCAGAACGGCTGGGGCTAAAACATGTCCTTGGACGCAGACTCTGTTATGTTCCAGGGCCCGGGGGCGTGGGAAGCATTGGGGATACCTGGCTTCTGGTGGCTTGCTGTATACGGCTCCTCCCTCAAGATCTCACAATCCCCCCCCATGTCATTGCTATGATAAGGAATGGAATATTGTCCTGGAGTCCCATGCATTCCAACGAGAGAGATTGGACACTACCCTGAGATATATTAATTGCGACACCAGCAAGCTTTGGGAGTCAATGGGCAGTGTGGCCAGCAAAGAAACATGGTTTTGTGTCACAGGACAGAGAAAAGGGATTCTCCTCTGTGGTTCTGACGGGTCCATCATCCATTCCACTGGTGCCAGGCAATGCAAGAAAAGAGCATGCGCGCCCTGTTAGTGAGAACTCCGGCTGGAGAAAATATCAGAAAATTCCCTTACGCCCTGCCTCACCTTCGGGCTTTTTTGATAACAGTACCACAGAGTCATGTCACTTCCTATAAATCACATGTATGGGAGAAGGCTTGAAGCCTTTTCCAGAGTTTGTGTAATATCCAGGTGCTTTTTCTTTTTTGCCAGTCTCAACGAGCAGTGGGTGTCTGGGTGGGTGGATTGAGTGACACATGAGTGAGAATGCCCTCCTCTTGTCGAGCTCCCCGAAAAAGGAGTCAGAAAGCTTTCATTTGAGGAAGTGACAGGCAGATCATGTCGCACCGCCAGTGATGAAGAGCGTTGAAAGCTGTCAGGATCCTGAATTCAGAACAGCGCTGGGACAGAGAAGGGAGTGGACCGAGCTTTCCTCACCTCTGCCGGGGCTGCGTTTTCATGTCATGCAAACCCCTGGAGAAGCATCTCAGTTGTTCCCTCCTCTCTTTCAAAATGCCACAGCCAATAAAAGGGGTCGGAGCAGTCAGAGCGCATCGAGCGGCTGCTCTGTTTCCCCTTGGGTCCCTGGGCAGCCCCGCCCTTCTTCGCCCTCCCTGCACTGGCGCCCAAGGTTTCCCCAATTATCTCCTCCACCTGCCACATTAGAAAGTACAGTACATGAGTTGCCAGAAATTTAGAGTCTGAGGACATGCCACGGTGGCAAGCCATGACATTAGAACAGATGGAAAACTTCTCAGGAACAAAATGTGCACACAAAAATGGATTCTGGCTTTGAAGGGTGTATTCGCGGTGCCGCTTTCAAGTCACTTGAAAAGCCCAAGCGCAAATCTGACCTACTTAGGCAGTGTTCTTATTTATGCCTCAGATGGAGGAGCTTAGCAAACGAGAACTGCTCAGCCCCCGTGCCCACTTCTTCATGTTTATAGAGTTGGGCAATTTTTGCTTTTTAATTTTTCCTGATTGCCTCCATAAAAGTGGATATATAAGTTAAATACTGTTAAAAAAAAAAATCTTTAAGTTCCAGGAATCCTGTATAAATGTACTCAGATTTTCATTGAGTGTGTGGGTTGATGTTTTTAAAAAATTGGACTGTAGTCGATCTGTGTTTATACATCTTCTCTTAAATGGCAAACCGGCTGCGTGGCTTGTCTGTTATTAACACTGAAGTTTAGATTTACTGCTTCATGTAAACTGCTTAAATTTCTGTAAGGAGAGTCCACACATGCAAAGTGAAGGAGAGGATTGAAACTATTATCTAGCTGACTCAAGCCAAAATAGGCATTAGTTTCAATTACCTGGGTTTTCAGGAGAAGGCCTTCTTAACCTTCATTATCAGGATAATTACCTCAACACTTGCTCTTTGTACATGGAGTCAAAACTGAAATATTTTCATCTCTTGTAACAAATAGCCACCTCAAATCTTTTTTTGAAGTGGTGGGTTTAGAAATATTAAGTACATTAGATAAACGTGAAGGGCACATCTTCAAAAGAAATGTTGATTCTTGTAGCTTTGCTTAGAAGAGTCCTCAAAGAGAAATTGTTCTTTAGCAAAGTCACTGACTCAAAAAGTCACATCACTTAGCAAGAAGAGATTCAGGCCCCCTTGGATGTTGTTGGAAACTGAAAATGGAAAATTTAGGGAGTCCAAATTTTTCCTTATAAATTTGCTCAGCCCACCCTTTCTAATTCAATAGGAAGGAGTTAGATGAATAGTGTGTGAGAGTGACAAAATGATTAAATGAGTTTTTGATATATTAAGTACTTTCTTTTCCACTTCTTAAAATAGGCTTTGTTTGGTTTTTAATACTACAGTTCTATCAGCTCAGCTTGCCTCTTTTCAATTAAGCAAAGGCATGTGGAGGACCCAGGGATACTCGTGGCAGTGCCTCTCAGCACCCATGGTCTCCTACGCAGTGGCCATGGGAGTTCGATTCTCCTGCACATGGAAACATGGCCCAGAAGGCAATGGTGGATCATCATCATCATCATCGTCATCATCATCATTATCATCACCATCATTGTTGTCGTCATTGTCATCATCTTCATCTTTGTCCTCACCATCGTCATCATTGTCATCTTTGTTATCACCATCGTCATCATTGTCGTTTTTGTCATTGTCATCATTGTCATCATCATTGTCATCGTTATTGTCATCATCATTGTCACCATCATTGTCATCACCATCTTCTTCATCATCATCATCTTCATCATCGTCATCATCGTCATCATCTTCATCTTTGTCATCACCATTGTCATCATTGTCATCTTTGTTATCATCACCATCATCGTTATCATTGTCGTTTTTGTCATTGTCATCATCGTTATTGTCATCATCATTGTCACCATCATTGTCATCATTGTCATTGTGGTAATTGTCATCATCATTGTCATTATCATTGTCATCGTCATCATCATCGGTATTATCGTCATCATCGTTATCATCACCATCATCATTGTCATCACCATCATCATTGACACCATCATTGTCATCACCATCTTCATCATATTCATCATCTTCATCATCGTCATCATCTTCATCGTCATCATCTTCATTATTGTCATCATCACCATCATTGTCATCATCATCACCACCATAGAGACCCTAGGTGATTATCTCACTTGAAAGTGTGGTTCTGATGTCACCTCTTCCTCGGCTCCTCATTCCTTCTCTTTCTAAGGATTTTCCCAGGTCTGCACATACAGCCCTCTCTCCTCCCAGGAAAATCAGAACTCCATTTCTAGGTAATACTGTTGACTCCATGCCTGCTAAGTGGGCATCCTTTGCGTAACCTACTTAGCCCAGCATGTTCGATGACAATGAACGCATGCACCAGGATGCTTCCTTAGCCCAGTTGGCCCAAAGATCACCTCGTGCCTGGGCTCACCTGGACACACCAGGACCCACCAACGTAGCTCCCACAGCCCTAACTAACAGATCTAAAACGTGACACTGAGCTCCAAGTGCACGGTGCTCTCCGTAATTATCTGGGAAGGATACTAGTGTGAGGATTAAATGTGGTGAGGTCTGTGCACAGAACTCAATGAACAACTGGCACAAAGTAGGCCGTGTTGTAGGACTAGCTTCTCAGTTCTTCCATCTACCTTGCCCCTTCTTAACCCCCATCGCTCTTCTGCCCATTGTTACCAACATTCCTACACATTTAACTCCATGTTGCAAAACTCTTTTCCTTCCCACGTCAGCCCAAATATGATTTGCACTGAACTCAAAGATTTTCCAGGAACCTACTATGTGTTTGATGTGTGGGACAAAGATTTGAAAGAGCCAGTGCCCTCCAGTTAAACAGCTGCCAGCGGTGTCCCCAGGAGCTGCTTGAGCTCATGCTCACAGCAGCAGGGATGCTGGGTTCAGAGAGCAAAGTAAATGAAATACAGCTATGTTGGCTTCTGCTCCATTAGGAAAGGGAAAAATCAATGTTTGCCAAATGTAGAAGGACAAAATCAATAGCAAAAGAAATTTTATTTTCAACCTTCTAAGGGAGTATTACAAAGAAGAGAGAGTGAAAATTATTATTATTTATTGATGTCTATAGCACCTTCTGAAAGCCTCAAAGTGTTTTATGGAATTACAAACTGCCTCGTCCCTTTCTGCGTACAGTCCATTCTGTTCTGCTCACACTCAGCCCTCTCTGGAAGGGGCGAGCACAGGAAGTATTAGGGCAAGATGACACCTCGGCTGTAGGATGATTACTTACAGTTGGCATCTTATTTGTTTATTTTTTTAAAAGTAATAATTAGCCAAGCGATGATGAGGTTAGCACACTGTACTCTTGTGTAAAGTTCCTGGGGAAGAAGTCTCCCCTTTAGATTTTCGATGGCAACATAATATATGTTGTTTGGCAGAAAGAGGAGGAAAAACTTCTCTCCACCGTTCTCCAATGCTCCTTCATTGGAACAAGCATCACATTTAGGGAGCATCAGCCACCTGCTGCCAACATCTTAATGCAGTTCCTGGCAGAGGAGTTTTGATAGATGGCTTCAAGGCCAGGAGTGTAAACTACTGAACAAAACTTTCTGGGGAGTGAGACGTCAAAGGAACGAGGCTGCAGAAAGCAGAGCTTCTGGAGGTTGGTGGCTGTCTAAAAAAATCTCACAAAGGGAATAGTCAGAATAAAATCCTGCAGTTCTAGATGGGTAGAGTGATTGAAACTGTTCAATCTCTTCTCATTTGAACTTGTAACAATTCTTTGAGAAAAAGGGCAGTAAGTATTAACCCCATTTTAAAGAGGCTGATAGAGTGTAAGTCACTTGCCCAAAATCATTCAGCTATTTATCGGCAGAGCTAAGAATTGAACCCGGTCTCAAGGATGCCTAGAGTCAGAAAGAAGATGATAGATTAAGTAGCTCAACTTTCCATCCAAAACAGGAATCCTCTCCACAGCAGCCCAGGTAAGCAAGCAAATCATAAGAACTGCTTTCGATTTTAAATTATTATTCTTTTCTAAGCTTATTAAAATTCAAAAATCTACCTTCATATACAGTCCTCTGGTTTCTCTTCATTTTGCCATCTAGAGCTGTCCAATCTAGTCTCACGGCCATGAGAGAAACATGCAAGCAGTGAAGGCTGTCAGGTATGTGCCACTCTTTGACAAACATCGGTAGTTCCTTCAAGAATTTTTCCTACAACAGTCTCCAGACCATTCTCTCTCCTACCCTGGACAGTTCCAATTTGCTTCTATTACATCTTTAAATACTGTGCTAAGGATGCAACAAAAATTCCAAGCATCAAACATCATGAGACAGTCGGGCTATTTCCTTCTGTTTTCTGGGTCCTATTAGACATTCTTTGAGAGGAATCTTCATTCACACTGTTGACATCGAATGAGCCACTCAAAACCCAAGGTCTTTTTCATAAGAATGGCCAGATTTCCCAGCCACCAACCCCCCATGCTGTACCTGTGCAGCTGATTTTCCAAACTTCAGTGGAGGACACTATATTTAGCAATACGGAATTTTCTCTTCTTGTTCACACTCATTATTTCAGCCTTTCGAGTTCAAATTTTTATGACTCCTGATTCTGTCTTCTGGCATGCTATGTATCCTGCATGGATTTAGGGGATAGACCTTTTACATCTTCATTCAAATTATTAATAAATCAATTAAGTGAAATAAGCCCAGAGTGGAGCCCTCTGGCAGGTCATTGAAGAGGTCCCCCTTGGTTGACTAATGTTAATCTGCACCATTTGGTCATCCCATTAGCCCTGGATTTACCTGACTAGTGTTTAGTCCACATGATTCTTGTTAGGCACTGCTCTAGGGCTGACCACAGGTAACGTCTACTTAAAGAATAAGAGGGATGAAGTACACTCAGTATCCCTGGACCCATGACCTTGCTTCCCCTTTGCTCTTGGTCTACAGCTCCCATTCGAGGATCCCCTTTGCCTTTAGGCGAAGCTTAGAGGATCCAGTTTCCCCTAAAGCCTGAAGTTCCTCCTATAATTGGCTTTCCTCTGAGTTTTGATGCTTCTAGTGTCCCAGCCCAATGAACCACCTTGCTCAGGTAGATTGCATTTTCTGCTTGAGAGATCCCTCCTGAATCCAGCTGACTGTGCTCCACTATTCCCTTTGCCCTCTTGACCCTGAGGCTTGTCTATCACCTCACGCAGCTTCATCTTTGTCTATACAATATTTTAAGGAACGTTGTCAAAGACCCTGACAAAATCCAGACATACTTTAGAGTAGCATTCTGCTACCTATTAAGTCTAAACACCTTATCAGGAAAAAGAAATATGTTCACCTTTACTTGAAGAGCTGAATTACAGCTTGTGCAAGTGGAGTGAACCTGTGTATGGTCTTAACAGCGCCCCCTTCTTCTAGAAACTATCCCTCTCACTCACACACCATCTGCACGGTTTCCACACAGTACAACGAAATCTCACACTCAGCATTGTTGGCTAGTCCAGGGGGTCAACTTCCCCAAGCTGAGCCAATCACAATTCTACAAGAACTAGGACTGACACCAAAGCAGAGATGCCTCCAGCTCCTTGGTGGCTAGATTCTCAGGACATGCTGCTTGGCAACTGTTGGCCACCATGTTTGTCATCATGTGAAGTGAAGGGAAGCCCCCTAGTGGAGAAGGGAGAGGAGATGGAAATGGAAGGGTAGAAAGCAGCAGAGACAAGAAAGCACAAGTGAATCCTAAAAGCTTAAAGCCCTGGTTACTCTTGTTCCTAAGATGAACCACGTTTCTCTTTTTTGGGTCCCAGGAGTCATCCAAAAACTTTAAGTCAAATCCCCATTTTAACCTAAGCTAGTCTGAGTTGAGTTTCTGTCATTTGTCACCAAAGGGTCCTAAGTGATACTGAGAGGGGCACTAACCTCACCCCCAGAGCCAATCAGCTGTGCCCAGCCTCTCAGGCCTACATCCATGGAATTGCTCAACACTGCTCCCAACCCCCCACCCCCTGGGCAATCCCATAAAGAGCATCTTGACCTGGAAAAAAGACAGGTAAGTAAATAAATGTAACCCCACTACCCTCTCTATCTGAGGTAAAGTGGGGTCATTAATAACAACAGATAAGCAAAGCCGTTTATTCTTTCATTTTCCAGAGCAGAGTACCATCAGCTAGCATGGTTCCTGGGTATTGTGCTGTTTATTTCAGAGTCTTTCTCTTTTATTTTCTTTCTGGATAGCCTCCTCTTCACAGGCAAAGGGAAGCCCCTCTGCCAGGCCACAGTCCAAATTGGTAGACTGTTACAGGCCATGGGGAGAGAAAGCCTAGAGAGACTACGGCAGTTGAATGTCTGTTTATTTTTGTTGCTTTGGGTTGAGCAGTGAAGGGGTTTTCCAGTGGAATAGCCCCTCTAAGCATGGCACAAATGGTTCATGATAGGCTCATGCTTCCTCTCCTGTTCTCAGTCCAGGAAGGTCCGGTAGATACCTGAGACAGTCATGTTTTATTACACTTCCTGGCAAAATCAAAACAGCTTCTAAAACGTAGGTAGGAAAAAAGCAAATGTGCTTTCCACAGCCCTGAAGTCAGTTGAGTTCACCAACACAGACACAACAGTTAAATATAGAAAGGCTCCATCTCCTCAGAGTGATCAAAGAGAGTCAAGAATCTCCTCTTGGAACTCAAGTGTCACGTGGGAGTCACTGGCCTCCCAGTTCAGAAAGAGGAGACTCTCTCTCCAGACCAACTTGTGCATTGCTAGGCAACATTCCTTGATGACCATTAGACTCAGTGACTGTCTGGATGCTCCTGGCAGTTTTATGAGGATACCAGGAGAGAGAGCCACATGGCATAGATTTTAAGCCACTAGAGCAGATGTATAGTGTACATTACTCAGGGTCAAGTCCGTGTTTGGTTGATCCTTTTATGCCCTTTAGTTCCTCCTGTGATCAGGAGCAGCTATAAAATTTACAGTATGTAGTGGTTTGGAACTATATATGTCTCAGAAAATCATGTTCTTAAATTTAATCCATTCCCGTGGGTGTGGACCCACAGTACATAGGACCTTTTTGATGACGTTACTTCAGTTAGGGCATGGCTCAGGGTGGATCTTAATCCTCTTACTGGAATCCTTTACAAATGGGATGAATACAGAGAGAAAAAGCCACAGGAGCAAGAAGCGGAATACAAGGAAACCCTGGAGAGAAGGGAGAGACCAGCAGATGCCGCCATGTGCCTTGCCATGTGGCAGAGGAGTCCAGGATCGCCGGCGGCAGGTCTTCAGGAAAAAAGCATTGCCTTGATGATGCCATGATTTGGACATTTTTCTCAGCCTAAAAACTGTAAGCTTTTAAACTAATACATTCCCATTGTTAAAGCCAACGCATTTCGTGTTATCGACTTTGAGCAGCTAAGCAAACTAAAACAACAGTACAAAATCACACCGCAGGGCTCTCTGTTCAAAATGTAGTATGAATTTGAAGACATTGACAGCAGAGCACGGAACCCAGTGTGGGGCAAGCACGGGGCCTGGATGCCCACACATGTGCCCAGGAAACCAGCCCGTCAGTGCTTACTGGTGATCAATGAATTTAAGAACAGGCCCCGAATCAGAAGGAAGGCAAGGGAACGAGAACACCCGTGCTTCACACCAGAGGCCCACTTTTATCTCTTTTGAGCTTCGTTTGGAACCCCTGTGAGAAAGGCTTAAACAAAGTTTAATGACATTTATTGTTAAATAAAGTTTGAAAACCACAAGTCTGCAGAAGCATTTCTTGTAGAAGTTTGAGCACAATGTCATTCATAACTGGGTTCTTAATAAATCAAGTCCGTTATGGATTGAGTAGACGACGAGACAGAGAATCACAGAGAAAGCATACGCCAGCATGTAACATTTAAATATCTTTCAGAGCATGCTGTGCACTTACAAATAGCCTGTGAGCTCACGGGTTGCTCTGCCCATCCCCTGCCCAAGACCACCTCTTATCTCTGTGGTTTCATGCCACGTCCCCAATGGGGTCCTTTACGGTTCCACTTTTATCCATGACCTTAGTCCCGCTTATTAGCAGCTCTTATCCAGGGCCCTGTCCGTAGGACTCCTGCAGGATGCCCAATCGTTAAAGAACGTGTCAAACACGCGCGGAGGCCGAGACTCACCCTGGTCTGCTTTTAACAGCAAGGGGTGAGGATGCTCACCAAGTACTTTCTGAGAAATGAGCGCAAATTGCAGGAAACGGTGTGTAAAGTAAAGGAACTGCCTCATATAATTAGCCACACAGGAAATATAATGGGCCTGGAAAACAAAAGTGCAATTTATGAGGAAATATCAATTGGAATAATGTAAATAATGGGCTTTTCACTGCGGTTTCTAGTTACTTGTGGAACTAAGGCTGTCATTAGGCGAGGAAGTGCTTATCAAAATCGAGAAAGGGCCTCTAAAGATACTCTTTCGAATGTCATCCCACCTTAGTGGAAGAGTCTTAATTAATTGTGAGATTTTTGTTAAGATATGCTAATGGGCTTGGCTGAGCTTCCCTGGGTCTCCCACTGTGCCAGCCACATCCTATGAAATATGGTCTAGCTCTTGGCCAGGATTTTCAGGGGGCTGCTCTGCTCTGAGCACTCGTTTGATGGTAAACTTTTCAACACTTTCAGGTCCACGCTTCTCACTGTTTCCTTCTGAAGCGGTCAGCTACTCATGACATTGGCTTGTTTAATATAAGATGTCGGACTTGAAATTATTATTGGTGTGCCTGTATGTCTCTCCATGAATTAATTTAGCCAACACTTCTTTCCCTTTTCAGGCTCAAGTCTTCCTTCTTTGAAGCAGTTAACCTCTTGACATGAATAAATGCATATATATATTTAGTAAGCCCAATAGTTCATTACATAAATGGAAACGTAGCACACATCACTAAGTCATGGTTAAACCGCATAAGCTCCACGGGAAGCTCGTGTTTGGGTATAGACCTTTTTTAATTTAAAAATTTTTGCATTTTTAAGTGTTTGCTTTTTGCTATGAAAACCTGATTCTTACTTAACCCGATAACCCTAACTTGACCCTACCATATACCAAAGGGGTGGGCTGGGGGATCCTGGGGAAACGATGTCGGTGAAATGCAAACATTCTTAGTAATAGTACTCCTCAAGTCCTTAGAGCAGATTGCTACCGACAGACAACTGAACAAACTTCTAAATGTCGTGGAGAACAATACTGCTAGTGCGCTTTGCAACTCTGCTTTTGCTCCACAGTTGTGTCTTGGGCGACAAAGCCCTGCTGTTCCGTGCAGCTCCAGCTCCCGCCTTGCCGTCTTCTAGTCTCCTCTTGCCTCCCGGGGACGGGCCCTTCAGCCAGCACACGGAGGACCTGCCCACCAGCCTCTGCCCCTCCTCTCTTAGGAAAGGAGGACGGAGCCGCAGCTCCTTCTGCTGCATGAGGTTCCTTCTCAGCACTGTTTCCCTCTCTGCTCCCTCTCACAGGGCAGCCGTGAGAGATCAGGAGAGCAATCCTGCCCTGGAAAAACGCTGCAACTCCAGCCACCCAAAACAAGCACTTTTTCAGATTGAGCAACTCAGAATTAGAGAATGGGAAAGGCATGCTGGGATCTTCTTCTAGGCCTTGCTCAACAGATGGTCCAAGGTTAAAATCCAGTTCCCAAGACCTCCTAGTTTCCTTCTGTGGGTCCTCTGTGGAGGGCAGTCGGCTTCTTGGAATTAGCTTTAAAGGTAGAGGCCGTTACATTTATATCAACACAAAGAAAGCCTCTTCCTTATTCTTATTTCTGGCCATCGCAGATATCCTTCTTTATAATTACTTGGGCTATTGCTATTATAGCCATCATTTTCACTATTTACTCTTATGGGTATTTAGAGGCTCATAAAAATGTGAGCTTCCTCAATGCTTATACAGCACACAAGATAAATCAGAGGCAGAGTATTGGCTGACACCGGATGAAACCTGACTGGGAACAGCTGGATCACTCTCTTCGACTAAATATTTACAAAAGGCATGATTGTATCAGTGAGTGACACCGTGCGAATATAACAATTTATCAATCACCTTGTTTGACAGCAATCTCTACAGGAAGACTACATCCCCACTTAACAATAGGAATCTGCTGTTTGCTAATTAATTTACTTATTTTCACTTAAGGTTATTTTAGACACGTATGACCTTGTGTTTTTATAGCAGCACATTTCACGCACAGACCAAACAAACGTTTGATAGCCAACAGAGAGAGCATTGTTAACTAGGAATCCTGACTCACACCCCGTCTTCTGGGGTTAGAGTGGCGAGGAGTGGACATGTTAAGGCATATTCTGGGGATCTGGTTGTAGACGATGTTGCTAATTCTGGAGAATAACAGAAAAATTGGAAAGACAGAAGACAGTCACCTCCTCAATTTGAATAAAGAAATGTTAGCCGGTTGTTTTTTACATGAAAGCTGTCATTGTGAGGTCAGGCCATCATTACCATACAGAGCACAATTTGGTAGAGTAACAAGGTTTAATGAAAGGAAGTAGAAGCCAGAGTTTCTGTCTATAAGTGTCCTTTAGCCTCATGGGAAGGACAGGTTGAACTTAGGTAATTTCCACATCATAACAAGTAACACAGATGCAGACCTCTACAAAACTAGTTAGGTAGGAATTTGGGGAAGATGGCAATGACATCAACAGCATAGATTTTGGATCCTCCAGAATCACCATCTAAAAACAGACAGAGCAAGTAGATAGAAAAACCAAAACACATGGACTACATTTTTAAGGAAACAAGGGGCCATGGTTTCCCTAACAAACCCCAAAATGCCAGTAGGTAGTTTTAAACTGCCTACAGCCCCAATACCTGCATGCAGTCTATGAACAGGAGAACCCCAAAACCACCCAGGTGTTCACTAGAAAGCATGGCGGGCTCGTCTGAGACCAGCAGCTGGAGCTGCTGCAAAGGTGCTCCCTTCTTAGAGTGGGTGAATTCAGGGGGCCTACGATAAGGGGCTGCAGTCCCCCGTCCTCTAAACCCTCCAAACTGAAACCAGGCAAATCTCCCTTCCAGGTCAGGGACCCACAGCAATGAGAAGCTGTTCAGAATATAACCAAAATTGAGCAGGCTAGAGACAAAGGAAAGATATGGTCCAGGCAAACATTGGGCAAGGGGTGGGAGGACACAGTCAGAACACATCAGAAAGCAAGCTGCCATGTGCTCTTTGTAACACTACACAAAACAACATAAGAGGGATGTGGTAGTTTGGAATTGTATAGACCCCAGAAAATTATATTCTTAAAGCTAACCCATTCCTATTGATGTAAACCTATTATCATAAGTAGGACCTTTTGATGAGGTTAATTCTGTTAAGGTGTGGCCCAGGGTGGGTCTTAATCCTTTTTCTGGAGTCTTTTATAATAGAATGAAATTCAGACAGTGAGAAAGCAATGGGAGCAGAAAGCTGAAAGCAATGAAACCTGGAAGAGAAGAGAGAGACCAGCAGACCTTTCCACCTGCCTTGCCATATGACAGAGCAGCCAAGGATCACCAGCAGCTGGTCTTTGGGAAGAAAGTATCACCTTGATGATGCTTTGATTTGGACATTTTTCTCAGCCTCAAAACTGTAAGCTAATAAATTCCCATTGTTAAGCCAACCCATTTCATGGTACCTGCTTTCAGCAGCCTAGCAAACTAAAACAAAGGAACACCAAAAGTTAGCAAAGCTCTATGAACTCATCCTCCTTTTAAATGTTCAGGAAATCTAAATCCTTATAAAAAAAATAATAAATAGAAAATATAGAGGTCAATTCCCACACAAAGTGACTGTCTTAGTTTCCAGGCTGCTATGACACGTAGCACACAGTGGACTGGCTTAACACCAGGAATGCATTGGCTCACCATTTCAGAGGCCAGAAGGCTAGCCTCCTCCACAGGCCAGCAGCAGTCTTGCTGGCTGGAATCCTTGGGTACCTTGGCTTCCCCATCACATGGCAGGGGAAGTCCTCTCCTTTCTCCTCCAGGTTCCATTGACTTCTGGCTGCCAGCTCCACCCTGTGGCTTTCTTTCACAAGATCTAAATTTTTTCTGCATATAAAGGATTCCAGTAATCTGGATTAGGACCCATCTTCATTCAGTTGGACCACACCTTAACCAAAAATAAAATCTTCAAAAGATCCTATTCACAAGGGGTTCATACCAACTGGAATGAGAACCAAGACCAAAAATATGCCTAATCTGGGGTA
>JAQZBX010004655.1:0-59292 GCA_029593785.1 Cabassous unicinctus | reverse complement strand
AATGTGATACTTCTAACTTCATTTTTCTTTTCAATATATCTTTTGCAATTTGGGGCCTCTTACTTTTCCAAATGTATTTTGTAGTTAGTTTTTACAGTTCCTTAAAAAATACAGTGTTGATTTTTATTGGGATGGCATTAAATCTGTAGTTTAGTTTAGGTAGGATAGACATCTTGATTAAGTTTAGTCTTCATATCCATGAACAGGGAACATTCTTCCATTTATTTTTTGTCTTTGATTTCCTTTATCAGTGCTGTGTAGTTTTCTGTATGTAAGCCCTGTGCATCTTTAAATTTATTCCTAGGTAATTGATTCTTTTCTTACTATTGTAAATGGTAATTTTTTTTCTTGAATTCCTGTTCAGGTTGCTTGTTATTGGTATACAGAAATGCTACTGATGTTTTAGCATTGACCTTATAGCCTGTGATTTTACTGAACTCCTTTATAAGTTCTAGAAGGTTTTCTGTAGATTTCTCAGGGCTTTCTATGTATAGGATCATGTCATCTGCAAATAATGAAATTTTTACTTCTTCTTTTCCAATTTGGATGAACTTTATATCTTTTTCTTGCCTCAGTGCTCAAGCAAGTACTTCTAAGACAATGTTAAATAAAAGTGGTGATAATGGGCATCCTTGTCTTATTCCGGATCTCAGAGGGAAGGCTTTTAGGATTTCACCATTGAAGATGATGTTAGCTTTGGGTTTTTCATATATACCCTTCATCATACTTAGAAAGTTTCCTTCTATTTCAATCTTTTGCAGTGTTTTCATCAGGAAAGAGGGCTGTATTTTGTCGAATGCTTTTTCTGCATCTGTAGAGATGATCATGTGATTTTTTTTCTTTCAATTCGTTTATGTGGAGTATTACATTGATTGATTTTCTTATGTTCCACCCTCCTTTCATACCGGGGATGAAACCCAATTGGTCATGGTGTATAATTCTTTTGATATATTGTTGAATGTGATTAGCAAGTATTTAGTTGAGGATTTTAGCATCTGAGTTCATTAGAGAAATTGGTCTGTAATTTTCCTTTCTAGTGGTATCTCTGTTTGGTTTTGGTATTAGGGTAATTTTGGCATCGTAGAATGAGTTAGGCAATATTCCTTCTACTTCTATTTTTTGTAAGAGCTTAAGCAGAATTGGTGTTAGCCCTTTCCAGAATGTTTGGTAGAATTCAGCTGTGAAGCCATCTGGTCCTGGACTCTTCTTAGGAAGTTTTTGATGACTGAGTGTATCTTTTTACTTGTAATTGGACTGTTGAGTTCATCAATTTCTTCTTTTGTCAAAGTAGGTTCTTTATGAGTTTCTAGAAATTTGTCCATTTCCTCTAAATTATCATTCCTGTTGGCATATAATTTTTCAAAGTATCCTCTTAAAATACTCTTTATTTCTGTGGGGTCAGTAGTGATATTCCCTTTCTCATTCCTTATTTTGTGTGTTTGCATCTATTCTCCCTTTTTCTTTGTTAATCTGGCTAAGGGTTTGTCAATTTTATTGGTCTTCTCGAAGAACCAGCTTTTGGTTTTGTTTATTTTTTCTAGTGCTTTCTTATTCTCTATTTCATTTAGTTCTGCTCTAATCTTTGTTATTTCCTTCTTACTACTTCCCTTATGTTTAATTTGTTGTTTGTTCAATTCTTCCAATTGTGCAGTTAGGTCTTCAATTTTAGCTCTTTCTTCCTTTATAATATATGTATTTATGGTAGGATCTTCCCTCTCAGGACAGCTTTAGCTTCCTCCCATAAGTTTTGATATGTTGTGTTGTCATTTTCTTTGGTTTCAAGGTAGTTACTGATTTCTTTTGAGATTTCCTCCTTGACCACTGTTTGTCTAAGGGTGTTTTGTTTAACCTTCTTATCTTTGTGGCTAATCTGTTTTCTGGCCCTTAGTGATTTCCAATTTCATTCCATTGTGGTCACAGAAATTACTTTGTATAATCTCAATCTTTCTAAATTCATTTAGAGTTTTTCTGTGGCCTAGCATGTGGTCTATCTTGGAGTATTATCCATGTGTACTCGAGAAGAATGTAAATCCTGCTGTATTTTGTGTAGTGTTCTGGATATGTCTATTAGTTCCAGGTTCTCTAATGTATTGTTCAGAGTCTTTGTTTCCTTATTGATTCTCTGTCCAGATGTTCTGTCAAATGGTGGTAATGGTGTATTAAAGTCGCCCACTATAATTGTAGAGGTATTTATTTCTCCATGTAGTTTTTCCAGAGTTTGCCTCATGTAATTTGAGGCATCCCGATTAGGTGCATAAATGTTTATCATTGTTCTCTCTTCTTGAGAAATTATCCCTTTTACTAATATATAGTGTCCATCTTTATCTCTTACAACAGTTTTTCATTTAAACTCTTTTTTGTCTGATATTAGGAAAGGTATTCCTGCCCTTTTTTGGCTATTGTTTACTTGTAAAATTGTTTTCCAGTCATTCACTTTCAGCATCCTTGAATCCCTGGATCAAAGGTGGGTTTCTTGTAGACAGCATACAGATGGATAGTATTTCCTTATCCATTCTGCCAATCTGTGGCTCTTGAGTGGTGAATTTAATCCAATAACATTCAGTGTTATTACTCACAATGAATTTCTTACTTCAGCCATATTTTCTTTGGGTTAATGTATGTTATATGTCCTTTTTCTTTTTCTTTTTGTCTTTTTAGTTCTTTTTACACTCTCCTGCAACTCTCTCTCCCTTGATTTTTCCTATCAACTTGTAGAACTTTCTTTAGTATTTCTTAAAGTGCAGGTTTCTTATTGAGATACTCTCTTAATTTCTGTTTATCTGAGAATATTTTGAACGCTGCATCATTTTTGTATGCCAGGTTTGCTGGATAGAGAATTCATGGCTGGAAGGTTTTTTCTTTTAGTACTTTGACTATGTCATACCACTGTCTTCTTTCTTCCATGGGTTCAGATGGGAAATCAGCACTTAATCTTATTGTGCTTCCCTTGTATGTGATGGTTCTCTTTTCGCTTGCTGCCTTGAGTATTTTCTCTTTGTCTTGAGCATTGGACATTTTGTCAAGTATTTGTCTTGGAGTTGGCCTGTTGGGATTTATACTGTTTGGGCGTGCACTGTGCTTCCTGGATCTGCACATCCATCTCTCTCAATAGGGTTGGGAAGTTTTCAGCAATTATATCCTTCAACCCTCCTTCTGTTCCATTTCCCTTCTCTTCTCTTTCTGAGATGCCTATAATGCATATGTTTGTGCGTTTTGTGTTGTCGGTTAAATCCCTTGTCCCTGCTGGATTTTTTCTCTCTTTTAATCTATCTCTTTTACCATCTGTTTGATTTCAAATGTATTGTCTTCCACATTACTTATTCTTTCTTCAGCCTGTTCAAATCTGCTGTTATGTGAATCCTGTGTTTTTTTGATTGCTTGGATTGTGCCATTTATCACCATTATATCTGTTATCTTTTTACATGTTTACGATTTCTTCAGTATGTTCTCCCAGTGTCGTCTTAATATCCTTAAACTTTTTGTTCACTTCATTAAATTGGTCCATGATATTTGTTTGGAAGTCTTTGATTAGTTGTTCAATATTCTGCATCTCTTCCTGGTTTTCAGTTTGTTCATTGGGCTGGTCCATGTATTCCTGTTTTTCAGTGTGGTTTGTAATTTTTTGTTGCCCTCTAGTCATCATTTTACCTTGATGGTTTTTTTCAGTTGATTAGCTTCTCTCTCTGCTCTAGAGTTTTGTTTATCTGGTGGTTCTGTGTGTGTTTTAAGTTTTCACTTTGAGACTTTGTTCTTCTTATTTTACATTCTTGCCTCTTTCTATTTTCCCTTGAAGGCAAAAGATTTGGACCAGAGGAATTGAAAGATGTGAGAAAGGAAGAAGGATAATAGTAATATTGATAAAATTTAGAAGAGGGGCTATATAAGACATAGTAAAATGAATATTTAACTCATGTATACTGTGTAGAGTAATAGGGAAAAAAAGTGGAGTACCTTCAATGGTCTGGGAAACCAAATAGAGGAAAATATATAAAATGATTTAGAAGGCTAGAATGATGATGAGAGAGAGAAAGAGTAAAGAAAAGGCTGAAAGGAAAATGTTAATAATAATAATAAAAAGAAGAAAAGAAAATAGGTAGAATAGAAATTGACACCCTTAAGTTGTGGGCTAATGAAAAAATGTGGTATGTGAGAACCACAACAGAAAGTAGAAGGCAAAAAGATGAAGGAAGGAAAAGAGATAGCATTGGGAGTCAAAATCAATATAGACAGAGAATGTGAAATCACTGAAGAAGAAGCACAGCAAAGAAGAGATAAGCTAGCAGCACCTAATTTTTTTAAAAAAAAGAAAGGAAGATAAAAGGGGGTGGGGAGGGAAGAAAATCAAGAGACAACAAACAAACAGAGAAAAACCAAACAACCACACAAGCCGGCAGTCAAACAAAGCTAAGGGAGAACAGTGTTCCTTCTTGGACCCTTGTGCAACCTCTCAGCCTGCTTTTGTTCATCAATCAATTGCCCTGCAAGGTTCTATGTGCAGATTTTGAAGCAGATTTTAACGATTAAACTGTTAAAAAAAAATTTTTTTTTAAAGTGACTGTTTTTTTTTGTTTTATTTTGGGGGGGGGCAAAATAAGGAACCCAAAAGAAGTCCTCTTCTAGAATACCCCCTTCACCAAGGGGACCCTAAATAGGCTTGTGGAAACTAATCAAGCATTTCACTCTTTCTGGTCTCCCCAGGGGAGCTGAAGCTCTGATGCTTTTCAGTGCAGAAAGATAAAATTGGCTGACTCCTCCCCCTCTGAAGCCAAGCCTCAGTGTCACCAGGCTCTTGGGTAAATCAGGCTTCCTCAGCAGATTCTCCTCTCCCCTCAGCCTGGCACTGCTTCAGGCTGGCTTATCTGCTCCCCAAATCTATGAGGGGTCTATGTGGCCAAATCCACAGAAAGGAAACCCCTCTCCAACTTCTGTCAGAACCCTCCACTCTCAGAGAATGCTTCATCTCACCAGGTTGCTGGCAGAAGTTGGGGCATATCCCTGGGCAGCTAGGTAAATCAGTCTTCCTCAACATATTTCCCACTCCCCTCAGTCTGGTACTGCTTCAAGCCAGCTATTTTGTTCCCCAAAGCTGCAAGGGGTTCCAGGCAGCCAAATCCACAGAAAGGAAACCCCTCTCAACCCTCTACCAGAACCCTCCCACTCTCAGAGAATGCTCCCTCTCACTGGGCTGCCAGTGGGTGTCGTGGCTCAAACTAGCATTTTGCCCTGAGTGTGGGGCTCAGCTGTCTGTGTCAACGACCACAGGCAGGGGAGAAACCAACGAATTTCTCCCAAACAATCCACCTCCTGTCCAGCTCCCTCCAGATCAATATCCTGAAAGTTCTCACCTGTGCGCACCCAGCACAGATCCCCCAGACAGGACCCTGTCCACAATCAGCCATCCTCAGAGAGCAAGTCAGTGAGTGCCTTCGTAAAGTGATGTCATCTTGCCCCTTCTCCTAAATTGAGTTTTGATTAGCAAAAAGACCCTGAAATCAATGTATGACAAAAGTTCTCCATATAGAGATTTCCTGAGTTTCAAATATAGTCAAGGAATATTCCATAGCATAATGCTGCCTGTTTTATCCTCTTTGTGATATCCTTCTTCTTGAGGCAGTCAATAAGAAGACCCTATGAAATTCTTATAAAATATTGATTCATTGCTTTAAGCTCACAAATCTTCTAGGATATATGCTACTGCAACTTCATATATTCATTTAGTTCAGTTGCTTCAGAAATATGAGGACATCATCCCTAATTTCAAACTGAGTTCATCAGATGTTTCATGGACACCCTGAAACATGGTAAAAATATGTAAAACAAAGAGCAACTTAGCCTCAGCAGCATGAGTGACTACAGAAGGGACACAGGAGGCTATATCCTTGCAAATGCAAGCCTCCACTCTTTAAAGGTAATTTTTTATTTTATTTTTAGTCTTTATCAGAGACATTATGGGTTTGCAGAACAATCATGCATGAAATATATGATTCTCATATCTCATCCTATTATTAATATCTTGCACTGGTATGGAACATATGTTAAAATTGATGATAGCATGTTTTTATAATTATATACACTTATTTACAGTATATAGTTGAACTTAGGTTTCATTGCTTGTGGAACATAGTTCCAGGGATTTCTTTGGTTTATTTTTATTCTGTGATATAGCCCCATTTTTATTCCTGTTTTTCATAGGAGAACATACTATGGCAGTGACTGGGAGAAGATTCAGTCATGCCTTATTTCAGAAAGATGTCTGGCATGTTAACAGTCATAAATCTATGTGTGTATGTGTGTGTGTGTGTAAGAGTGGCCTATGTATTCAATTTATGACTGAAAATTTACCCAACTTTAAGTTAATGACTTATCTGCTCAGCATTTCCATCAATCACACATGACACATTCTATCTGACAAGTATATCATTCTCTTGATCTAAATATATCCATCACCATTGCAATCCTTGTGTCAATTGCAGATAAATCATTATCCAAATGCAAAACTGGATTCATGGAGCAAAGAACAATGTGGCAGAATTCATCCTGTTCAGCCTGACACAGAACCCATACATTCAGAATCTCTTGTTTGTTGTGTTTACACTAATTTACTTTCTCACCCTGGCAATCAACCTACTCATTGTAGTGACCATCACCAGCAGCCCAGCCCTGCAATCCCCCTTGTATTTTTTTTGTCTTTCTTGTCCTTCATAGATGGCATCTTCTTCTGTATCACAGCACCCAAAATGATATTTGACTTACTCACTGAAAACAATCTCCTTCAATGGATGCATGACTCAGCTCTTTGTAGGGTGTTCCCTTGGGGGAGCTGAGATACTCCTGCTCATGTTGCTGGCCTATGACTACTATGTGGACATCTGCAGGCCCCTGCACTACACGATCATAATGAACCAACTGGTGTGTGGTGTCCTGGTTGCTGTGTACTGGGCTGGGGGATTTCTTCATGGTCTGATTAAAATCCTTTTTATCGTTTTGTTGCCCTTCTGTGTCCCTAATGTCATTGACTAATTTTTCTGTGATTTTTACCCTCTGCTGAAGTTATTCTGCACTGACACTCACATCCTAGGACTCTTTGTTGCTGCCAACAGTGGGTTTATGTGTCTGCTCATTTTTCCAAGTCTTATTACCTCATATGTCCTCATCTTTTACAACCTTAGAACTCACAGCTCTGAAAGATGGTGGAAGGATCCCTCCACTTGTGTCTCACATATTACTGTGGTCATCTTATTTTTTGTACCCTGCATATTTATATACTTTCAGCCCATGGGCACTTTTCCCACTGATAAAGAGATGGTTGTGTTGTATACTATGGTAACACCCATTTTAAACCCCATTAATCTACATCAGAAATGCAAAGGTGAAAAAATGCAATGAAAAAGGTCTGGAACCAAAGAGTAATATTGTGTATCAATTCAGGGAAATAAATAAAATACAACAAATTCTATTCACATTTTAAGCAAATTTGTGTCTATTTCAGAGGAAATGGTCTTATAGTCAGAATACATGAATTACGTACATATTATCACCTTGGTATTGAAAACCTTGAATGGTTTCTTTATCAGTGACTGCAGGTTAATCCAATTAGAAAATTATTTCATATACAAATTAATATTCAATGTGTTTTGGTAAATTAACTTGAAATTTTAACAATTTTTGGGTAATCCACGACATTATATATTCTATAAAAAATTATCTGCAGATCTTCAGGTATAGCTTATGTAACCAATAGCCCAAGTACTAAAAATTCATTACAAAGTTTTATCATTAGATCTTTGTCAAAAATGAGTTTTGTAACCTCATCTCCTGAGGTCAAGGAAAAAGAATTTTTGTTGGAGATAAGGATCATCCAGAAATCAATTGGTTTGGATAAAAAATAGATAGTCATTAAAGCAGGAATCATCACAAAATTGATGCTCTTGAGTTGTACAATCCAAAAAATACCAATAACATCATAAATCTGGCTCAGTCCGGACAAACTGTTTTCTCTGCCTAATGCCAAGAAGGAATATTATTATTTCAGGTACAGCCATAGAGCAATCTTGTACATGATATTCCCAGGTAGAAACATACATGGAGAATTTTTCCTTCAGAAACATCCACCAAGTGCTTCACCTTCAAAATAGCTTTTATTGAATAAATTAGAGCTTTAGCTAATAGGAAAAAATATAGCTAGTACCAAAAAGAGAGTTTGTGATATCTGAATAATCAAGGAAGAAAATCTGCACATTCAAATTTGAATAGAAAATTACAGACCAATTTCATACCAATGAAATAAGTAGTCATTTGAGATGTGGTCACTTTCATGGCAATTCCATGAGAACACACCTGGATAAAAGAAGAAGATCCAATTGATCCAAGGCAGAAGTCCTGCCAAATTTGATATTTCATTTTTACCTTTGTAAGACTGAATTAACCAAAGTCCTCCAATAGCTCCAGATGGGGAATTTCAGTAATATTAGGACACTAAATTATATCCAATTTCATCAGCTTCAAGGCTGTCTCTTGGTTGCATTTCTACTTTCTTTAATTGCATTCTCTCTACATTTATATATGTCATATTCTACAGAGGAAATGAAGCTCTGACTTACCTGGTAGTTAGTAATCATCTACTTCCCATGATACAGACAGTTTAGCAGCATATCATACTGATTTGTGGGAACACAGACACTCTGCTTTTCAACAGTCTATGCCCTGTATGCTTTTTCTAGTAGTTATCACTGCTCATCTGAGAAAATAAACAGATTGTAAAATTAAATCATAGTCTATAAACTCCATACCTAAATTAAACTATAGCTGTCTACCTGTAATTTGAATTATCATCTTTCTCCAAATAAGCCAGGTTGAGATTTTAGGCAAAACTTGAAAATCATCAGGGAACCTCCTTTTCTTTTCTGGAGATCCAACTTCTCTTTTCTAGGTTATTTTCAGAATGAGCACTTATTCAACACCATATATAAGAGAGAGGAATAAATGTATTGCAACTTAGTATAAATTGATAATGGAAAGAGCATTATTATGTTCCTTCACGGTATCATCACCCACATATGAGTGCCTTTCCCTTTGCTGCAATATCCAGTTTTCATTTATTACTACTTTTGACCAAAGCTTTCTACCCATCATTGGATTTTCCATATTAAACATACTATTAACCCACAGAGCTGGATAAAATAGCAATATTGTTAACATATATCTTTGGATACACGTTCAGACAAATGTCCTATGATTTGATAGGAAAAATCTCAGGATTGTCCTTGACATTTGTTACGTAGAATACATTGATGGTTATCCTTAAATGAGTTACATGAGGTAAATTTATGGCCCACCTTAAAATGTCTTAAGAATACATATTGCCAAATTGAATTGCATGTTTATTGTGTTTTGGTCACCAGTAACACCTTCCTTATGTACACTAAATTTAGTCCCATTCTTATGCTTCCTGGAACAGGCAATGGGAAAAAAATGTGAAGTGATAAATATATAAAGTTCTGTAATTCCATTCTCCTTTACCTCCTCATTGCAACCCACTGATCGTAAAAATAATTTCAATGGAGTCATCATCTGCAAAGAATTCAAGAGTTTGGTTATTTGAAAGCCTCCAAAGAGCATTCTCAGTTAAGGGTTTTATTTTATGTCAAAATAAATTGTGTAATAAGAGAAGCAGAGTTCAGGTGAACACTAGAGCTCTAAGAGAAACTGTGCACAACCTCTATGGGATTCTTATTCACAATCAGATAAGCTTTATCTTCAACTGAACCACCAAAATCTGCATGATAAATCTTAATCTCAAGAAGGCTCAAGGCATATGTTCCCAGTGGCATATTTGTGTCCCTCTGGCCAAGCCACTTATGACAAATGAAAACCATCAGTAAAAAAAAACTGCCCCTTGGATTTACCAATGGAGATTTGTAATTTAAACGGCACATCCAAAGCACATCCTGGCTTAGGGTCAAAACCAGGTGTGCCCAGAGATAAAGATAAAACTTTCCCTTTACTCTGAAAAATAACTCTATCTTATATAGACTACCCTCCGACAATGGTCAAGCCTTTCTAATTTTAAATCATTAATGATAATTCTTTCTCCTGCACAGTTTTACCATTTATATAACACAAAAATCAAATAGATAACTGTAAAAATGTTAATAATTTGTACCATAAAATAAGGTGTAGATATTGCTTTAAAGAAACATTTCAATTTGACAAATATTCTAGCACAAGCTTGTTCCTAATCATACATGAGTTTGACAACTTTGTTTTTTCCAATCACCATTGTGTTTTAAATTTATGAAAGATAAGAATATATTGATTTAATGTAACAATTAATTGATGGATAACTAACACCTATTCCTTCTTTGTCCACTCAGATTTCATTGGATGAGCATAATGTGGAGATTTTAATTCAATTTCCAAATACATATGGCCATCAATGTCAGCATTATAATATATATTTTTGAAATCAGACAAATTCATCCTACAAATTATAGCAATATTATGTCAAATCTATTATGATTATTACAAAATAAATCATTTAGAGTTATGACCATATTTTCCAGTCTTTCCAAACAAAACTGGTCTTTATTATCTATCAAATATTGTCATAAATCAAGGACCAAGTCTCAGTTAATTCTGAGTCTGACTTTCTCCGTGGCCTTGCCATATGACCTGTTTAATATTCAAAGGCTGTACTGACTTGGGTTCCCAAATTAGCCTTACCTTTATATAATGACCATCTTCTACCAACGAGTAACTTCCTAGTCAAATTTCATAAATTTCCAGTTCTGACCAACTGCACTATCACATAAATATAGTTTTAGTTGATGGTAGAGCCTTGGCAAGTTGAGAGCACCTAAACAATTCACTTCATCTTTTCATGCATTCCTCCAACCTATGGGGACCAAAAGATTCCCACAAATTCATTCCTGTGCTTCTCCTAACAAGACCAGAGGCTGTTGCTTTTGAGCTACCAATGAATCCATTTAATGAGTTTACTTCATAGTTCCTCTTAGATTAATGTTCATGATCTTTTCCATCTTTGTTCCCTGGTATGTGGTATTCATACTGTTTTATCCATTTTTCTACAGCTATCATATGTGATCAGGTTGTTCTCCATCTTTCACTTCTTCCTGAAAAAAAAAAAACATTCCTTTTATGTGACCAATAACGGCCAATAAGTCCTTTTCCTCATTATGGCTCTCCTAACAAATACAAATTCTATGTCAACATTATGAGGGTTATTATAGGTTGTTTTGGCTAATGAAAATTTACCCATCAAACATGATGTCTCTGAATATCACTGTTCAAGTAAAATTCAAATGTATCGTTTAGGTCCCAAAATGTTGAATTGCCCAAAATAATGTCATGTGGGTTTTGTTCACCAACATATGTATTTTAAGTGTGGTAAAGACCTTTTCACAGGTCCCTTCAATAGACACTGGAGCTAAGTATATGACCCTATCAAAGTAATCATAGAATAAGATCGGTTCCCTTTTCCATGTATTAATTAATTATTGTACTTATTTTGTAAAAAAGATTAATAAGCATAAAATAATATGTCAGGCATACAACAGATATTTTATTTCTATTGTATCTGGGTCCCTTTCTCTACAGACCATCACCTGGGCTAATAATTGCCCAGTGACCAGTGGTTCTGTTGTCAAATGTAATCCTTTGTGTACATCCAGCAGGTACTATTACCCACATGTTCTCTCCAAAAGGAGGTCTTCTATAATGGAAGTAACTGGAAAATGAAAACCAAAAGACAAAGCAAAATAATAATTATTCAAAGTCTTTACACACAAATTGTTTCTGAATCATTAGGTACATCCAATAGATAAATCACTGGGACCCAGCCTGTACCTTCAGAAAGAAATGAAGGGGAACGTCTCTGCAGGAGAATAATTTCACTGCTATGGATGTCTTTAAAGATAAATGTGATAAGACTGTTCATAGCTCTTACCCTCAGTTTTATTTTCTAAGGTGCATTGGCCGTGATTTATACCATACTAACACCCTTTTAAAATTCTTTAATTTATTTCCTCCAAATTGCAGAGATGAAAAATATGATGAGGAAAATCTGGAACTAAAAGTTGATTTCGGGTAAAAACTCATATAAATAGACAAGAAAAGAAAATCTATTCATGTTCTAAGAACAAGCAAGGTAGATACAAAGAATAATGGTGTTACAGTCAGAGTATGCTCACTTTAGTATGTGTTCTCCTTGCAGTATAGAAACTTGAATCCTTTTTCTTTCAAAGAATATCTAATTTGATTAAATAAAGTCTAAATTATCTTCTAATTAGAAACTTATTTTTATTTACAAAGTATTGATGAAAGGGAAATTGCTAACACAAAAAAAATTGTGGCAATGTTTGGAAAATCCATGACTTACATGTATTCTATGGAATATTTCTCTGCATTCTGTAGGTATAGGTTTTAACACCAATAAACTAGTATGTTAAAATGTTAAACAAAAGATGTGATCTCTAAGTATTTTTTAATGCATGCCCAAAAGATGAAATCAGTATAGACTTGTTAAATGTATTCTATCTATGCCTTTTAAATCACTCAGTGGGAGCTTAAAAAGTGATTGGGATTATGTCTCTTAAATACTTAGTTAATCATTAGTGAAAATGTCACTGTCACCTTGGGTATATAGGCATACCCAAGTCATACCCAAGACAACCACAGAACATAGATGAATAATGCTTTCAATGGGAAACTGTTTTTTCTGAACACAATAAAGCTTAATCCCAGCCAAAGACCATAACATAAAAATCATCAGACCTTTACAATCACTGTCAGAATTTACCCACACAAGTCTAATTCAAAATCATGACTACAGACATATATTTTTTTATTGTGTAAACATATATATAACATAATTTGCAATTTTAGCAACTTTAAATATTCCATCCAATGGCATTAATTGCACTTAAAATGTATTGCTACTGCCAGCACCATCCATAACCAAAATTTTTCAATCCCTAAAGAGAAACCCTACTTTCAGGGTATTCTGGTATATATCTAAGAGTGAAATTGCCATGTCATATGGTTATTCAATGTGTAACTTTTTGAGTGACCATCAAATTGTTTTCCACAGTGGCTGCTACATTTTACATGCTTACCAGAAAAGCACAAAGTTTCTGATTTCTCCACATCCTCACCAACAATTGTTATTTTGCTTTTTAAAAATAATCATCATTCTAGTGGGTATGAAATGGTATATCATTGTGATTTTGATTTTCAGTTTTCTAACAGCTTATGATGTTGAGTGTCTTATTATGTGCTTTTTGGCCATTTGTATATCTTCTTTGGAGCAATGTCTATTCAAGTTCTTTGTCCAGTTTCTTAATTGGGTCATTTGTCTTTTTTTTTTTCTTTTTTTGAGTTGTAAGAGTTCTTTATATATTTTTTTTCATTATTGGAAATGTATTTAATAAAGTGAAAGATATTCTATATGCATAGATTGGAAGACTATAATATATAAAAATCATTGTCAGATATGTAATTGCCAAATAATTTCTGATTTTCACAGGTTATCTTTTCACTCTCTTAAAAATGTCTCTTGATGCACCAGCTTTTGTTTTGATGATTCCAATTGATCTATTTTTTTTTCTCTTGTTGCTCATGCTTTTGAGATGATACATAAGAATTTATTGCCAACCCCATGGTCCTGAATATTTTTTCCAAAATTTCCTCTAAGTGTTTTTTGGATATAGCTCTTATATTTATACTATTGATCCAATTTGTGTTAATTTTTGTATATGGTATGGATAGGGATCAAATTTCATTCTTTTGCATGGGGATATTCAGTTGCCCAAATAGCATTTTTGGAGAAGCTATTCTTTCCCCCATTGAATATATTCAGAGCTAACATATTCAAATGTCCAGTTTTCAACAAAAATGGAAGGTATACAAAGAAACAGTAAAAAATGACCATTCAGCAAAACAAAATAAAGTGAAAGAAACCATTATTGAGGAATTCAAGACATTGAAATTGCTAATCAAAGACATAAAGTCAACTCTCCTAAATAAGTTCAATGAACTAATAAAATACATGGACAGAGCACTATGAGATTCAGGAAAATGATGTATAAACAAAAAGACAATTCAAAAGATATATAAATTATTGATTGAAACCATATAGATTTTCTGGAGATGAAAAGTACAATAACTGAAATAAAAAAAACCATTAGAATATTTCAATAGTAGTTTTGAACAGATAGAAAAAATATCAGTGAGCTTGAAGATAGGAAAATTGACATTTTACAGTATGAGGATGAGAAAGCATAAAGAGTGAAGAAAGTGAACAGAGCTTAAGAAATCTGTGGGAAACTATGAAGCATAGCAACATATATATTATGGAGGTCCAAGAATGAGAAGAAAGAAAGGGGGAGAAAAAAATTATTTGTAGATGTAATGGCCAAACAATTCCCAAATTTAAGGAAAGACACAAACAAAAAGTTCAACAATTTCCAAATAGGATAAACTCAAAGAGAACCAAACTGAGGCACATTATAGTCAAACTGTATAATACAAAAGACTGAGAGAATCTTGAAAGCTGGCATCGATAAGATAGGAATATTAGAAACTCAGAGATAGGTGGAAATGACAGATTGCACTCTTAAATAACTATTGGGTGAAAAAGAAATCACAAAGTTTGATAGAAAGTTCATGAAAATGAAAGAAAGTGAAAACATAACATGAAAACTTATGGGATACAGCAGAGGCAGTGAGAGCTCAGCAGGAAATTTATAGGTGTAAATACATATATTTAAAAAGAAGAAGAAAGTAAATAAATAACCTAACTTTACACTTCAAGAAACCAGGAAAGAAGAGCAAACTAAACCCAAGGTTAGTGGAAGCAGTGTTAAGCCAGCCTTGTAATGAGATTAAAAATAGTCTGAGGTGGAAGTTCAGAGTTCTCTTGGGTCTTTCTGATCATATGTTTTACTCTGGAGATGTGCATGGTCTTTAAATTCCCTCCATATACATGGATGCTGCAAGTACTTTAAGTTTCCCCACAAAATTCTCTCTAGCCTTTATATTTGCAGATGCCAGGTTTCTATTTTACATCTCAATCATGTAATCTTTTGCCCCATTGACTGCAATTTAATGTTTCCTTACAGTGATTAGCTGCCATGCCCCCACTTCTTTAGCCAGAGCATGTTGTGGGACAGGTGAGAAAGAGATGAGCAGTTTGGATCAGATTCTCATCACATGCCACCAGACAAGATGGAATAAACATACCTACACATTCTGTGAATAATATGAGCTCTGTTAAATAGCTTGGGACCTACACTGGGAGTGAAAACCTCACTGGGTAGTAGTTGGGGATAGAGCTAGTAAAAGCACCAAAACACTTTCCTACAATTTTTAATTTGCCTTTTCCTTGATTCAACATTAACTTGGTTTCTGTAAAGATTTGGCTATTTTCCAAAGTCCTGAGGAATTTGCTTTTTCCAGGTTTTGCTTGTTTTTCAATGCTTATGTGAGGGAAAAATATTTTGGAACTTCTTTTTCTGTCATCTTACTGATATCAATCCCAGAGACATATTTTTAAGTCAATCCCATAACTGCATCCTCAAAACCATCCATATGATGTTTCTTGATATAAAATGGGAATAAGTAAAATATATTGGTGCTCTTTTTACAAAGATTCCAACATGGCTATTTCCTGTTCCTTTAAGGTTTGGGAGAGTCAGTCCATCAGCAGATCCCTTCACTCTGTTACAAATGTATTGAAACAGTAATTAACTAACATTATCTGCACCCTATCTAGACACTATCCCATATGTTTGGTAGTTTTTCTGAGCCAGACAGGGGGATGACAAGGAGACGTTATACCCAACATTGGTTTGAGTTTCCAGGAAAACAGGGTAGGAAGAAGTCTTTACTCAGGGACTGAAGGAACTCTCTCCTGACTGAATAAAGACTTCAAGAGAATAAAAATTTTCATAGTTGATTTCATAAAAAATTCTAATTAAATAGGTATTTATTCAATTATAAATTTTATATCTCTAGAGAAGAAACTTGCTGTACCCATGTCAAGTGCTAAATGACTTTAGAAATACATATTTAAAAATTTAATTATAGCTTTATGGATTGTCAAATATTGAGGTGAGTTTTGAATTATAAAGGAATAGAAGTTTTCAATGAAAGTAACTCATTTCCTGAATATATCTAGAAAAATAACAAGGACCAAATTTTGACCAAAATTCTCCATATTTTGTGAGCATATAAAGCGATAACCTAATTTCTATACAATTAATTTCTCAGTTTGGAATTGTTGGAATTTTGGAATTGGTAATCATTTCATTTAACAAACAGAGTCTATTTGTGACAGTGATGGTACGCTATGTAGAAAGAGGAAGACAATAGTAGAGCTCAATCTAAACATTGAGGAATCTTTAATCAACTAGCAACTGGACCGTAATTGTAATATCTGTGTTTCTTCCAAATTTGAAGCCGATGAAATTTACCCAAACATGCTTACTAAAACCAGTTTTGTAGGAATGCCTGTGACCTATAGGCCAAAAATAAGTATGGAAGCAATAACATGAAAGCTTGTTTTATAATAATAGTGCATATAATTGACTATAAATTTACATAATGGTAGCATTATATAGACCCAATGTCTGTCAAAGTCCTGAAAGTTTTCAATATATATTTATTGCAGGAAAGAATGAATGAAATATAGATTACCCTCCATTAAAAAGATGAACTTCAGAAAAAGAGCTTCTGTTTATTTGTGCAGCTAATAAATATTAATACAGTTTACATTAAAGTATAAAATAATGATAGGTTTCAAATCTGAATTCTTTTTAAATATGGAAAGAAGTATATTCGCTCTAATCTGGAAGACTAAAGTTATGGAGAAAAAGTCTTGAAGGCTGTCAGTTAAGCCTGTTTTTCTCATGTGTTGACATTCATAATAGTACCTTGATTTTATTGGGGAGTCTCTTTCATTTGTTCCTGTAACTAAGATGGGTCTCTCTCCACAGCCTTACCCTCCCTCTGCTTTTAGGGTAGAATATTACTCTACTCTGCTAACACAGTTGTAGGTTGGAGGAAGGGGGGCAAATATTTGTTTTTCTGGTTTAGTCTCAGTCCTAGGTACTGTGTCCTTCAGTCTGGGGTATAGAGACTTCTCAGCGGTCTTACTCCTACATCATCTGCCTCAGAGAAGCCTCATCAATGTTGCCAGGTAAGGAGAGGCTACTATCTAAAAGCAAGGGGAAATGGGATACTTCATAAAGACCTAAGATTTAAGGTTCTCAAGTGCTTTGCCCAGATGCTCCATCCCAAGTTTTTGAGTTCTATTCCTTCCCCATCAGTGATGTACTTTAGTAAAGATTTCCCAGGGCTGTGAAATCAAACTTTTTGCTACTCTCATTGTGATCAAATGATAATTAATCACATGAAGAACCTCAGGAAATTGATGTAAACACACTTCTCAGAATTATCTCATCTCAACGGGGGAGGAGATTGGAGTATTTATACAAAAATTCCTGTCAAAATTTCATTGAACATTACTAGGAAAAAGTTAATCTTCCAGAAATTCTGGCCTGTGGTAAATGCCAGCAGAGCTGACAGGCTGCACTGTAGAGAAAGCTTTTGGGCAAAGAGATACTTATAATGGCAGTTTGGAAATCAGTATAAAATTAAAACAGAAAAGAGCGAGAGATATGGGCAGGACACTAATAGCCACTTGTATATACACTTCCTTTTTGTCCTACAAATGAAGAGCATTACAAAATCACACCCTTAACTGCCACTTGAAATTCATGGTCTCTAATTAAAGAATTAGAGCTATGGTATGAAGGCTTCTAGAAATCAGTCCTGGTTGTCCTTTCCTCCCTCTTCTACATTCTGCTCATCAAATGCTTCAATTTACCCCTTCTTTCTAATCCCCAATCCTTCTGCCTTCCTTCCCTTCCAGGAGCTAATATGCTTCCTACTTCATGAGAAAATAGAAGCAATCTCAGAATCTCTCTTCACCTCCTGCCTCCTACCCAAAACGTTATATATGAGCATTTCTCATGTCTTCCTTAGATGCATTCCACTGGAACACGTGGAAATGTTCCTGTTTAATTATGATGCTTCTATTTATGATCAGAAAACTTACTTCAACATTTTCAACTTTTTAGTTATCAACATTTACCTTTAAACCATACTGACACAGCCCTAAATTCCAGAAGCAGAAAGGGAAACAACACCTTCAGCTTTATTCTTAGCTGCTCCTCGGTTTTCTACCAGCCTCACTCAGTCTGTCCCTCTTCCTCCAAACTCCCATTATTATATTGTTTCCTTTTCAACATATTCCATTTGCTAATTGGACCTGCTTGCTAAATTACCATCTCATTAAATAGTGTAGCTATTCATACAATGACTAGAGTACCCAAATTGTCTATTTATCCTGGGAAGCCTTACTAAGGTGCTGGCTTCAGAAGAAAAGAAGATGAGGGAGAGAGTTATTTCATTTGAGTAAAAGGAGCATTCATTTGTACAGTTCCTTTCCTGTCTGATTGAGATAAACTACCAGAGTTGTTACTGTCTCCTCCCTCTCATGTGTAAGCTGATGTCCTTTCAGCTGCCTCTTCTATGGACAGAATTCCAAGTAAACAGATTGATAAAAGCATGTACTACCTAAGTGAAGACATGATTCAATGAACCGCTAAATATTTTTATTCCTTGTCCAAAGAAGTTATTTTCATGGCACATTTTCTGAAGATGAAGAGTAAGTGGCCAACCTCACTTCTAATCATCCATTTAGACAAAGTCAGAGGCTGGACTCAAAATACCAATAGAGAGGGACAGACTGTGAATGAGGTGGGCAGTAAAAGAAGAGCAAAACTGTCAACTGTTGAGAATAGAGCTGAGGCCATTCCTTCCCTTTTCTGGTCCTGGGCTTCAGGATATATTCATTTGGCTTAAAGGTAAAAATTGATCACAAAGTAAAATGATACTTTGCAAGGTTGCAGCAAGCTCTTCATTACCTCAGAAGCTGAAAGAGTGAGGATAGTAGTGTAGCCTACTTTCCACAGTGTTCCTTTCCCTCTATCCCTGATTACTTTATACATGGGTGCTTGGCTTAGTGTGGTTTTTCTCAATGGCTACTGTATAACAGCATGACATAGAGCTCAAAGTTCCCACGATTCTCTCTCTGAGGTATATAGAGAAAGGAAATTCATCATGAAAGCCTGTCATCTAGGCAGTCACCCAGAAGGAAGTAATTTACATGACTTTTAAATCACCCAACCTTTGGTAGCTGTGAATCCTGCCATCTAAGTCCCTTCCATCAGTCATTAATAAAAAGGTTCCATTCTCAGAGTAATTATACCATATAGGCAAGTCAGGTTTTCTAAAGTAAATCTCTTCTCTGAACATTGACATGTGTCTTAAACTAGCCATATATCCCAGGCCAGGCTCACCAATGCCACAATGAGCAACAAAACCCTATGATGAAGGTAATAAATTTCCTTACCCAAGTTTCATTCCAAACCATAGCCAGAGATATATCTTTAACTCAAGGTCACCTGCATTTCTAAATCTGCCCTCTAATGATGTTTGTCAATGCCAAGTGGGAGTAAGTGACAAATCTTGGCTGATACTGTGGCAGAGATAACTACAGGTTGAATTACTAATCCCTTGAGGACTTGAGAGATCATTGCTTTACCAAATCCTGCACTTTGTGATAGTCTATTTAAACATCTCTGAAGAGGCAATGAAAAAATGAAAATTGCAAAGAAGAGTCTGTGAGCAAAAAGATCTTGTGTAATGGAGCCGTGTACCAACAAGAGCTGAAGATTTGTTTCTGAGACACTGCTCCCACACTTAAAGGGTTTCTAGGGAAACAAACTCAGAAAAAGGGCTTGTATTCAGCATAGAAGAAATTCTCTCAACACTGCTCATAGATTTTTTGGAACAAAATCATGGAGGAGTTGTTTTGACCAAACAATGTCCAATCAAGTATATATGATTGACTTATACAATTTATAGTTCCAAAACTAGAATTTTTTATATGTAAACTTCGTGCTGTTCACATGGTTTTTAATTTAGACTGAATATATTTCTCAGAAAAGTGAAGCTAGCTAGCTAGATTCATTTATACTTCCATGGGATTGCAAGAATTGAGTAGAATTAAATCCTAGAGATAGAGAATTTTCTTAACTAATTTAGCTCATTTTCAGAGTTGCTACAGATTAATGATATGAACAAAAATACATTAAAATGTCCAAGATTGGGAATGATATCAAGAGAAATAATTTCAATGTTCTGCTTGTTAGATTTTAACTTGGAGTTAGTTTCTGTAAATGCTTTTATTTCAAGCTCATGGAGTTTATTGTTGGCTGTTGTACATACCGTGAGGGAAAGAAAGCAATTGTAGGTCTCAGTCTAAAAACTGAGGAATCCACAATTAACAAGACTCAGGTCAGTGATAAATAAATCTTGTTTCCCCAAATTTCAACCTGATTAGCTTAATTTAGCCAACTTCTATTCGCTGAAATAATTTTTCTAGTTAGATTGAGACACATGAAATGAAAATGTCAATAGAAACCTGATCTGCAATAATGTAGTCCAGTCTCTGTTAAGAACAACCAAAGTTGTCCTTACAATAATGTGGTTAACATTTACATCTCACCAAGATAGACTGATTCTGTCGATGTCTGTTTGTGATGTTTTGAATTTTCTTTCCCTTTATCATGATTTCTATGTTCTAAATTGTATTTAGAATTAGTGAGCTATTGCTAAGCAAAATGATTAACCACTTAGTCACCATTTACTAGAGCTTTGTATAGAAGGAAAACAACTCAGGCACTGAGCTCTTTTGAAAAACTAATGACTATTTCCTCACATGCTGAGAGGCATGTGATGCTGACTTTTGTGTCCATTAATTTGTAAGGGAAGAGATATGATTTGTGGTTTTTGACAGGGATTGGGGAAGAAGAAAAAGAAGAAAAGAAAGAGTACAATATTTTATATTTCTTTTTAACAATACTATGTATTTATTTTTTAAAATCAATTTACAGATCATTCAAAAAGAATAACACATTCTTGGATATAGAAAACATTTCTACCAGTTAGCAATGAAAACATCAGAGTTCTGCTAAAAAGAAAATGATATTCCCTTATGTGATCCCAACACTTTTCTCATCAATAAGAAACTCAGAGAAACTTCATACATCAATTAATTCCATTTGTAGAAGGTAAGTAGGGAAATATACCTAATCTAAGACAGTATATTGTATGTGAGAAAGACTAATTACACATAAAATTCATTTATAAAATACAGTGAATGGTTCAGGAGACTTTGTTTCACTTACGTGTCCACATCCATAGGTAAATTCCTGGAAAAAGTGACCATGAAAAAAAGGGTCCTGTTGTCACAGAAACAACATCCAGGGCTGCTGAGTGGTTGATGCTTGATGAACTGGTATATAGTTTCATGGCATTTTTAAGAAAAAAATATCCATCTGCAGCTCCATCTCTAAGTGTGCATGTGTATTCATTAGACAAAACAGAATAAGAGAACATAGAACACAGCTAACATAGAGTAAAGGTTGACATGTTAATATCTGATGACATAGTAGACTTTTCAAGTGATATTTTGTTCATATATTTATATTAATGGCAATAAAAAGTATAACATAAAATAATTAGTATTGGTGAAATTTTTGCCAAAAATTGAAAAAAAAGCAAATATTGTTATTTGGTGACTATCAGAGAAAATTTAGAGGTCAACCATAAATCAACAAGCCTAATATTGTCTTGGTTCTACTGTGGTGTTTGTACGGTATTATCACTATACAATTAATAAGAATTAGAAGAAATTTAACCTCCTCCCATTATTCTTAATGACTGTGTGTAAAAGGCAGAAGTGAGAAGAAAGTGTACCTCCATCAATCCCAGGGTCCAGTAATAAAGAGAGGATGGGCTATTTTGGCATTAAATGAAAAATATTATGCAAAAATATTGTGATCTTTTCAGATGGACCACTTGCCCACAACCCAAGCTGAATCAATGGAAAGAATAAGCAATGTGACAGAATTTGTCCTGCTAGGCTTGACTCAGAATCCAGGTTTGCAGAAAATCTTATTTGTGCTGTTTTTAATTACCTATTTGATCACAATGGCAGGTAACCTGCTCATCTCAGTTACCATCTTCATCAGCCCAGCCCTGGGGTCTCCAATGTGCATCTCTCTATTATATTTATCTATTATAGATGGTTTATACTCTTCTTCCATAGCACCAAAATGATCTTTGACCTGATCTCTCAGAAAAACACCATCTCCTACAGTGGCTGCATGACCTAGCTCTTTGTTGAGCATTTCCTTGCTTGCACTGAGATCATCTTGTTAATGGTGATGGCCTTTGACTGCTATATGGCCATATGTAAGCCTTTGCACTACATGACCATCATGAGCCCGCCTGTATGTAGTTTTCTGGTGGGGATAGCTGGGATTTTGGGTTTTATTCATGGAGCAATCCAGATTTTGTTCATAATCCATTACCATTCTGTGGCCCCAATGCCATTGACCATTTTATGTGTGGCTTGATACCTCTCCTGGATCTGGTCTGCACGGACACTCTCACTTTAGGGACCCTGATTGCTGCCAATATTGGTTCACTGTGTTTACTCATTTTTTTGCATGCTAGTGGCTTCCTATATTCTCATCTTGAGGTCCCCGAGGACTCAAAGCTCAGAAGGGTGTCAAAAAACCCTCTCTACCTATGCCTCTCATGTCACTGTTGTCATCTTATTCTTTGTACCTTTTTCATTCCTGTATCTAAGACCTTTAACTTCCTTCTTTGCTGACAAGGCTGTGACCGTGGTTTTTACCCTAATAACTCCTATGTTGAACCACTTAATCTATACCTTCAGAAATGCAGAAGTGAAAAATACCATGAAGAAACTCTGGGATCAAATAATGAAGAAAGGTGATCAATAAATATTGATTAGAATATTTAGGAACCAATTCTAGTAATATTTTATAGAAACATATTTGCCTTTTGAATCTATTAAATGTGGGATATTTTTGATATTGCCTGGCTCAATTTTTTAGAAATTCACATATTGTGGGCAGGAATGACATACATTATACACAATTGACATAGTGCTTAGAGTCCATGAAAATTTCAAGGGTCAAAGGAATGTTCCAATTTATTTAAAAATAAAATAAAATTTTAATGTTTTTGATGGAGGAATCAGTCTATGAACACAAGTTAATGATATGTCACAAAGGTCATAATGGAGTCCTGATTGTGGACATAAAACAGATCAACAGAAATATTGTGGACAGATTTTATATCCAAAAATACAGCTGGAATGGAATTTTATTTTAAAAGGAAACAGCTTTCTATGAATTCATTTGAGGATAATTGGGAAAGAAACTTTAAGAAGTACTTTGATCAAAATACACGTTTTTCCTTTTACCTGCCTAAGTTTGAGAAATTTTTAAATGTTCTACCATAAACAGTAAAATATTTTTTCAAGCTGTAATCCCAAGAAGAGAGTATTTGCATGCAAAGGTACTTTTTAAAAATTATATCACCACTGTTTTCTGGAGTATAAAGCTGTCTGCAAAAAAAGATCGGAAGCAGATTAGGCTGGAGCAAAAGAGATAGAACTGATAAAGTCTGTAAAGTTAAGGCAAAAAATTGAAGTCTGATTTTAGACACTAATGAAAGGCAGATTCTGAAAACAAAAGAGTTTTTGTAAGATATTACCAGTGATATAAGAATGAGCTTGTGTCATGGAACTGTACAACAATGATCACAAGTCTGGATTATAGAAAATAATCCATACAAGGACATAATTAATTGCTAAGACATTCAGAAACACATTCTTGGAGTCAGAGATTAAGAGCTTTTTCTTTGGCATTAATTAGCCCTGTAAGCAAGTTGCTTCATGTCTGTCCATTCATTCCTTCATCTCTAAAAGGGAAATAACAATCCTTACTTCCTTAAACAGTGAGATGAAACTTATTATTCTTAAAAAAATGACAGCTGAAAAATAATGGAATTCACCGTAACATTGTACACCCTTCAAAAACATCAGCAGAACACTTAAGTTGACTAATTCTCCTTTTCAGTGTCAGTTTTCCATTTTTTCCTATAGACCCTTCTCATTTCAATGTCTCCAGGAGCCCTTTACTCCTTCAGTTAAGTTTTTTTTGTAATTTCCATTTCTCCCTCATCAAACTGTGTGTACATATAGATAAGGTTGTAGGACCTGGGGAATTCTGGGGGCCTGGAGGGCGCCTCATCAGAATAACTTTGTTTAGAAGAGTTCTAAAGAAGAATCCATAACAGTCTCCTTTTAAGTTTAAAAATGCATAATAATCCAAAGATGAGAAAAACAAGCAGTATGTTCTTACCATCAATAAGCAACTATTCTTAAGATTAGCATATAGGCTTCCAGTCTTTACTCAGTTCATTTTCCCTTTTATAAATATACAACATAATATATGTATATATTGCCATTTTTAAATTAAAATGTGAAAAAAAAAAGTCTCCTCTTCTGTTTTACTCATCTCTGTTAGGAATGAATCCCTAATGAGAATTAAATAGTATTCTTCCAATCCTTCAAAAAAAATATCACCTTACTTCACATGCACTCACACTGACTCACACATGCACATACATACAAAAATAAATTTGTTTTTTGTGGTTTCTTTTTCTATTAATGTTATCATGCCAGAAGCAAAATTCAGCAATTTGTGAGCTCACCATTTGTTTTACAGCTACATCTCTATTAATAAATAGCAATTGAGTTGATTCAAACACTGTACAGTAATCCATCATATCTGCCTGTTCTTATTTAAGCATTGCCTACTGATAGATATCTAATCACTTTCATTTTTTATTACAAACAATTATATGGTGAATATCCTTGTATATGGCTCCATGTAAATATGCATGAGGTTTTCTATAAGTAGATACCTAAAACAAGTAAAAATGGTATTTTATTTTATTTTATTTTTAAGAGATAATAGTAATTTTCTGTGGTGACTATGCTCCTTCCAGCAATGTGTGGGAGCATTTGCCACATCTCATTTTTGGTAACACTTGGTATTATCTGTTGTTTCAGTCTTTGGCAAACTATTATGTATAAATATCACCTTATCACTCCCATAATTGGTATTTTTCTGTTATTTTTGAGGTTGGACATCTTTAAAAATATTCACATATACAGTAAGTTTCTTGTTCATGTATTTATCTATTCATCTATTGTTTGATTAACTTTCTTCTCATTTGTAAGAGTACTTTATGTATTCTTATTTGAGTGATATATATTTTCAAATATCTGTCTATGCAGTGACTGCTCCTTTAGCTTTGTTTATGGCATCTTCTTGTCATTCACAAAAGCTTAATTATTAAATGGCCGTATTTTTCAATCCATTTTGTTCTTTATGTCTCATTTCAGAAAATTTGGATCATGAATATATTAAGTACTCTCTTCTACAATTTTTAAAACAGACTTTTTGCATATAGTATTGTATGGGTCTAAATTTATTTTAAAACCCTTAAATGGTTTCACATTTTCTTATAGGACTGAGACCAAAGTTCTATGAGGCTTACATGACTTTCCTTGATATTACCACTATGTTTCCTCTTTTCCTATACAAAAGATAAGTTTATTATTAATTATGAGAGTCTACACTGTTGAAGGATGAAAGCAGGAAAGGGATATGATCAGATTTTGTAAAACAATGGATAGAATAGGATGAATATGGGCATATATTTCAGGATCCAGAGTATTAGAATTCCTTGAAATTTGAAACAGGAAGTGTTAGGAGAAATAAAAGGAAATGGCACTTTGCATTAGTGGCCAAAAAGTAAACTATTCTATTCTGAAGGCAACATATATTTCAAACCTCTCAGAGATGGAAAATCAAAAGATTAGCATAGAAAAATCTGGAAAAAATGGGAAAAGATGATTGACAGTTATAAAATAAGTCTTGGATTATTCCATTTAGAAAAATAAGTCAATTATTACCTACTTTATCATTTGTTATCCATCTATATTTCTTAGGCTGTGAAGAGCTTTCACATGACATTTTTTCCTCTTCATTTCTCAGAGTATAAATGAATGTATGCAACATGGGTGTCAGAACACCATAAAACAAGAATGCCTTGTTTTTGTCCATGGATAATTAGATGATGGAGGCACACAGAAAATATACAAGGCACAAAGAACAAGGCAACAGCCATGAAGTGGGCCACACAGCTGGAGAGAGCTTTGTGTCTCCCCTCTGCCCTGGGACCTCAAGGTGTTCAGGATGAGAATGTAGGAGGCAGCCAGCATGAGGAAGTTCAACAGGCACATCACACCACTGTTGGTGACCACCAGTAGGCCAATGACATATGTGTTGGTATAGGCGAGTTCCAGTAAAGGGTAGAAGTTATAGATGAAGTGATTGATCAGATTGAGCCCACAAAAGGGCAACTAATGAATGATGAGAAACTGAACCAATGAATGCAGGAAGTACTCCAGCCAAGCTACCTCCACCAGCAGGGCATAGAGATGCCCAATCATGATGGCCAAATAGTGAAGGAGCCTGCAGATGACCATGTACCAGTCACAGGCCATTACTGTGAGCAGGATAATTTCAATGCCTCTGAAAAAATGGATTCCCAAACTTGAGGCATGCAGGCTTCATAAGAGATAGCTCTTACATCATATAAGTTGTGAGCAATAAGTTTAGGAGCTAGAGAAGAAGAGTAGCATGTGTCAATAAAGGGCAGGTTGGCCAAGAAGAAATATATCATTGAGGTCAGGTTGGGGCTGGATGTGATGATGACTGCAAAGAGCATGTTGCCACAAACTGTGAGCACATAGATGACAACAAAGTCACAAAGAGAACTTTCTGTCCCGCTGATTCAGTGAGAGGCCCTTGAAAAATTCTGTGATTTTTGTGGTGTTTCCATAGATTCCAAAGACACTGGGAATATGGAGATACAGTTTTGCCTATAAAGTTGAGAAAGTAACAAAATTCTAACAGAGTTAGTTTGTGTGTTGGTGGTGGGGGATGCTGCAAAACTTTTTCAGGCACACCCACTTTCCTTTTTGGACCCTTCTCCTTCTTATCCCTTTCTATTCCAAAATTCAGAAATCAATTTATTCTGGTAACCATATTTTTTCTTCTTCTCTTGACATGGAAATATACCTTTATTGAAAGTGTGCTATTCTCTCTGATCTATAGGGTGGATTCAAAGTAAAAATGGTTGGTGAGCACCAGTAAAAGATTTTATTAAATGATTATCTGCCTGTTCTGTACATAAGGGAAGCTTCCGGTGGTAGGTAGAACAAATCTCCTTTCTTACCGAGCTATAAATTATAAATTTATCTGGCAAAATATTCCTACTCACCTTTTAATGTCTTGATGATTTTAAGGAAACAACTGTGCCTATATTGGTTTGGGTGAAAGAAAAAACTGTCACTAATCTCACCAACCCACCCTTTTCTTACAAACACAGGCCCTCTTAAATTAGCTGAATCTTCCAAAATGTTTAGGGTCTGAAGCTCTGTATAATAAGAATTAAAGGAGAACCATTACATGTCTAAGAGAAAAGAAGACATACAAAATTAAAAATTGTAGGATAAAATAAGCTTTGCATTGATAAGAAAGATTCCTTCTTATCTTATCTCCAAGCTTTAATACAAGAGGGCAAAAACTGCTTCTGCAAGAGACAAGTCTTCAGAATATGACACTATGGCCAAGAGCACACACTACAGAGGTAAGAGCTAACACTGATGTAGCACTTAATCCTTGCCCAGCACTCTCCTAACTTCTCAACATGGATTAGCTTGTTTAATCGACACATCATCCTCATGAGGTAGATTACTGTTTTTTCCCCATTTTTCAGGATAGGAGAATGAGCCACACATTTACTTATCACTCAGATTATAAGTTTAAGGACTGGTGCTTGAACCTAGAGTTTGGCTCCAGAACCTGTATGCTTCGCCTACTACACTACAACTTACACAGAGCCAAGTACTTTCTTGACCATTTTTCACTGTGTAAAACTTCAATTTCTTTTTCTCTAAAATGAAGATAAGAGTATGGTTACACCCTGAAGTTGCAGAAAAAAGTAAATGAAAAGTGCATGCAAGTGTTTGGTCAGAGACTTGCAGTGATAAGCTTTTAACAAATGCCATCTCTGATTCTCACTATCATCAACACCATGGGCAGAAAATTCTTCATGTGGTTGAAGGTGCCAAAGACCTAAATGCATGACTTTAGGATAAGATAGGCATTGATATGAGTTTAACTTTATGTTAAATATGAAAAATGTCTTACTACTTATCCTTCTTCAGAACACAAAAGGTTGCAAAAAATGTAATCAGTTGAAGTGTTATACAATGTAGCCAAATAAGGAACATTATGCTCTAAATTTGAAATGCTAAAATGATTCATATTTGTGATTCAAACTTTTGGGAGTAAAAAGTAAATTGATTGTAAAAAAGTAGCAAAGAAAGGGGGAAAGAAAGGAAGGCACCAGGAACTGAGCCCAGGGCCTCTGATATGGGAGGGAGGCACCTAATCACTTGAGCCACTTCCATTATTTCCTGCTTTGTTGTGTCTCTCACTGGGTTTTTCTTCTTGTGTCTCTTGTTGCATCATCTTATTGCATCAGATTGTCATGCCTGCCCATCGTGACTGTTTACTGTCTTCTTTAGGATGCAGCAGGGCCCGAACCAGGGATCTCCCATGTGGTAGGTGGGAACTCAAACCATTGAACCACATCTGCTTCCCTACACTGCATTTTTATTTGAATTGTATTTAAATTTTTTCAACTAAAAATAATAGACTATAGACAACTTACATTGGCAGGATCTGATGATACTGACAGGTCACCAGGATTTTTTTTTACATCTTAACATCCTGGAAAGTTGGACTTGGAAGGGTTCTTAAGACAACTTCAAGCATCTCACCCCATAACTGACTGTTTCACATGAATAAACTTCTGGATGAAATTCTAATTGAGGGAATACATGTTCATGCCTTATAAATCCTTTAGGACACTAGCGTGGCACATTCATGTGAGAATGTTTTTTTCCTAAGTCTAACCTTCTGATTAGATTTCATTCTACCCTGCAACCATTAAGAAATTCCAGAAAAAAAAAGATGTCCATATTGTGATTAAGCAGGTCACCAATTGGAGATAAAAGTTAGGAAAGGAAGTTAGGAGATGTTCTCTTTTCTCCAACCTCTCTTTCCTTTTCAGCTACAGCATATCAGATATGCCTGAGGAGTAAGCCTTGCCTGCCTTTGGTGGGAGAACCAAAGCTCCAACACAATCCAAAGCTGTTCTGAGTCAGCATTTCCTCTCCCATCACATCCAGTTGAGAAGTCACATCACAATAACAATGTCTGCTGAGGTATAATAACATAATGTTTAGAGCGCAGAACTAGAAATCACATCACTGTTTAACCGTGGCCAAATTTGTTTATATATAAATGCAATAATAATATATTCCTCAAGGGGATTGTATGAGAGTCAGATGTGATACCACACTTAAGAAATTATCTATTATATAAAAAATGTTCATTATTTATTTGTTCTCATGGTATTCACATCTCCTTTATGTCCTCCAAACTTTTCAGGGAATCTAAACTTCATTATCAGATTTTTTAGTAGGTAGATCACGCAAACATAAAAATTTATGAGTTTTAGGGACTTGGGAACCTGTATTGAACACTTCAAAATTTGGCCTTACATTTCTGCCAATTTCTTCATTTTCCCAGAATCCAACTATCTGTTAAAGAAATGAAGACCAGCTCATATATGAGTTGAAAAATTATTGCCAGGATCTGAGTATGGCAATACCAGACATCTCAATTCCTATATAGAATGTGACAATAGACAACTAAGTGTTTAGTCTATGAATAATGCTATTCTAAGTGTTACATGCATTATCTCATATAACCCCATGGCAATCTTGTGAAATATGGCCTTTCTCATCTATTTTGTTCAGATGTGGGCTATAAGACAAAAAGAAGATAAGAAAATCTCCAAGGTCACATAGTTAGTAAGGAGAAGAGCCAGCCCTAGGAGGTGCAATTTATTATATTCCAAAGCTCTTCTTCTTAAACAAGAAAATAAATTTCATTTTTTTTTATTTTTTAAAAGATACTTGGATTACATAAATGTTACAAAGAATATATAGGGGATTCCCATATGCCCCACTCCCCATACCTCCCACATCTTCCCACATTAGCAACATGTTTCATTAGTGTGGCACATTCATTGCAATTGATGAAAATATTTTGAAGCATTGCCACTAAGCATGGACTATAGTTTACATTGTAGTTTATACACTCTCCCACTCAATTCTGTAGGTTATGGCAAGATATATAATAGCCTATATCTGTCATTGTAATGTCATTCAGGATGATTCTCAAGTCCTGAAAATGCCCCTGTTTTACAACTGTTTTTCCCTTGCTCTACCCTCAGAACCTCCAGTGGTCTCTGCCACAACATCAAACACACAAATTCTTCCATTGCTAGAATCACAATAAGTCTACAGTAGAATGCTAGTAAGTCTATTTAGTCCATAGCTCATTCTCTAATCCTGAGGATTCTGGGTTGTTGATGCCCATTCCACCTTTAATTGAGGTGGAGGGGTGTTTATCACATATGGCCAATGGTTGGAACTCTCTTCCTTGCAGTTTTAGACACTCTCGGTTCCTTGTTATGTTGGTTGAAATTATCACCTAGTATTTTTCTGTCTGCATGACTCATTTCTGAATCAAATTTTATTTCCTAATATAATTGGTTGTTTTTCTAACTTCTTGAGTTGAACATTTAGTTCATTTATTTTCTCCATAAGTCCATTTATTTTCTTTCTTAATGTTATATGAACAAATTTTTCACTGATAAAAATATTGATATGAAGTTTTCTCATTTTTGTTCTTTTACCAATAATTTAGAAGTTGTGGAAATCAATATTTTTAGGTATAGGCCACAAATTTTGACCTAAGTACTAACGATATTCTTCATTTCATCTATTCTTTTTGTTATTTTCTTACATTTTATTTTTAAAAGTTACAACTAGTAAGTCTAAAGCCCTTACACAATATCACATGGCCACCAATCAATTAAAACAAAATACAAAAATAGTCTGTCTAATTCTGTTTTCATGGATTAGAAGACTAAGTATCAGTGAGATGTCAATTATACCAAAACTGTTTTACAGATTCAATGCAATCCCAATAAAAATTCCACCAGCCTTTTGCAGAAATAAAAAGGCCAATAATCAAATATATTTGGAAGTGTAAGGAACCCCAAATAGCAAAAAATGTCTTTAAAAAGCAGAATGAAGTTGGAGGACACTCACTTCCTGACATTAAAGCATATTACTTAGCTACAGTGGTAAAAAACAAAATGGTACTGGCATAAGGACAGACAGATTGACCAATGGAGCTGAATTAAGAATTCAGAAGTTAACCCTCACATATACAATCAAGCGATTTTTGACAAGGTTGTTAAGCCCACCCAGCTGTACCAAAACAGTCTATTCAACAAATGGTGCTGGGAGAACTGGATAGCCATATCCAAAAGAAAGAAAGAAGACCTCTATTTCACACCTTATACAAAAATTAACTCAAAATGGATCAAGGACTTAAATATAAAAACAACAATCATAAAACTAGAATAAAATGTAGGAAAACATCTTCAAGATCTTGGATAAGTGGTAGTTTTTAAAGCTTATGCCCAAAGCATGAGCAACAAAAGAAAAAATAGATAAGTGGGACCTCCTCAAAACTGAACACATTTGCACCTCAAAGGACTTTGTCAAAAGGGTGAAAAGGCAGCTGACTCAATGGGAAAAAATATTTGGCTATCACATATCTGGTAAGGGTTTATTATCCATGATATAGAGGGAGATAATACAACTCTATAATAAAAAGACAAAGTATCCAATTAAAAAATGGGCAAAAGACATGAAAAGACAACTATTCAAAGAAGATATACAAATGGTGAAGAAACACATGAAATAATATTCAATACCACAGTGATTAGGGAAGGCAAATCAAAATTACAATGAGATATCATTTTACACCTATTAGACTGGTCACTATTAAAAAGTGAGAAAACTATAAATGTTAGAGAGGATGTGGAGATTCAGAAATGCTTATTCACTGTTGGTGGAAATGTAGAATGGCACAGCCACTGTGAAGGACTGTTGGCTGTTCCTAAGAAAGTTGAATATAGACTTGCCATGGAACTCGACAATACCATTGCTAGGTATAAACGCAGAAGAACTGAGAGGAGTGAAATGAATAGATATCTCCACACCGATCTTCATAACAGTGTTATTCGCGATACTCAAAAGTTGGAAACAACCCAGGTGTCCATCAACTGATGAATGGATAAACAAATTGTGTAGTATACACACGATGGAATATTTTGCAGTAGTAAGAAGAAATAAAGTCGTAAAACATATGACAACATGGATGAACCTGGAGGACATTATGCTGAGTGAAGCAAACCAGACACAAAAGGGAAGCTACTGTATGATTGCCCTATTATGAACCAAATGTATTATGTGAAATATAAATATATTATGTGAAATATTAATATGAGTAGAATTGCATATAAAAGACCATTTTTCCTTAAAGCTGAACAAATGGAAGTTAATACTACACAATGTTAATATCAGACACAAAAAAAATTATACTAAGTGAAGGAGACCAGATACAGAGTACTGCATTTTGTATGATTACATTTATATAAAATGCAAATATAAATCAATTCATAAAGATGAAAGGAGATTAGTCGGTATGTAAGTATGATGAGTGAATGCTAAAGTGATTGTATTCTTTCTTTTTGGAGTAATGAAATTGTTCTAAAATTGTTAAGATGATGAATGTACAATATTGTGATTATACTAAAAGCCATTGGTTATACATTTTGGATAGAATAGCCAGAAATGTCAGCTATGTACAGTGGGGGAAGCATAGAGAGCTGAGAACTGAGGAACTTTCTTGTTTTCTGTTTTTCTTAAATTATTATTATTATTGAAATATATGAAAATGCTCTAATATTGATTGAAGTGATGAGTGCACAACTATGTGATTATAGAAAATACCCTTGATTGTACACTTTGGATGATTTGTATGCTTTATTAATGTGTATCAATAAAATTGTTTAAAAAATAGTCTGTCTGTTCTAAAGAATATGTGTCCTATAAATTATGGTGCATTTGTTTCCTTGCCTTAGATGTATCTGTTTTCTGAACTGATCCAGACAAAATTTCATAAATCCTTTAAGTTAAATTAGATTTGCAAGTCACTAAAATAAAAATATACAGAAGTTCCACAAATAGCAAATGCTAGAGTTTCAAGTAATGTGGGGAATATTTCATTGCCTCATGTTGCCTATTTTAATCCATTATAATAAACTTCTTTCAGAGGTTTGAAAAAGAATCTATGATATTGTTATAAAATTTTGATTTGATGTAGCACAAATTCACAAATCTAATTGCTAGGGTATAATTTACTGCATCCTCAAGAATCCACTCTTTTCATTGAATTTGGAAATGTGAATACATCTTTCCAAATTAAATTGAAATCAGTTAATATTTTATATTCATCTTAAACAAGTTAAAAATATCACAGAAAACAAATTATGCAAGTTAGCTTCATCGTCATGAGGGACTAGAGCAGAGCAACAGGAGAATAGTACTCACAAATTCAAGTATCTAATCACTTTACAGGTCCTTTTTATTCCATGGGAGAATGTACTGTGGCAGTGGCAGGAAGACTATTCAGCCACAGATGACTGCAGGAAAGGTACCTGGTTTAAGAGTCATAAAACTATGTGTGTGTGGGCGTTTTTGTGTATGTTGTTAGATATGTGTGTAGAAGAGGGTTACATGTTCAATATGTGACTAAAAATATGGCCCAAATTTAAGTCTGTTTGTCTGCTCAGATTTACCATCATTCATATAGGACACAACTTAGCATTTATTATTTTCTTGATTAAAATTTTTGTATCACCATTGCAATCCCTGTGCTAATTGCAGATAAATCTGTTATCTAAATGCCAAATGGGATTCATGGAACAAGTGAATACCATGAGACAATTCTTCCTCCTTTGCCTGTCACAGACCATAGACATCTAGAAACTCCAGTTTGTCATGTTTACAGAAATCTGCTCTCTCACTCTGGCAGGCAACTTACTCATTGTAACCATTGCCACCAGCCCAGTCCTGGGCTCCCCGTTGTATTTTTTCCTGTCTGACTTGTCCTTACTATATGGTCATTGTTTTTCCACCATGGTTCCCAAAATGATATTTGATTTACCTGCTGAGAGGAAAACTACCTCCTTCTGTGGCACATTACTTAGGTTTTTGTGATGCATTTCTTTGGAGGAGTTGAAGCCAACCTGTTCATGTTAATGGCCTATGAGCACTATGTGGCCATCTGCTGGCCCCTGCACTACATGATCTCTATGAAATGGTGCATGTATGGCCTCCTGGTGGCCGTGTCCTGTGCTGGAGGTTTTTTCCTTCATTTGCTGATTCAAATCCCTTTTTTTTTTTCTGGTTACTCTTCTGTGGCCCCAATGTTAATGACCCAAGCCATGACCAAGACAACCACAATACATAGATTGATAGTGTTCTTATAGGGTAAACTGTCCTCTGAACACAATAAGGCATAAACACAGCCACAGGTCATAGCTAATATCATCAGAATTTTATATGAATATCAGATTTGCCCTACCCAATTCTAATCCTAAAACATGGCCAGAGACATAGTTTTTATTTTTTAATTGTGGAAACATATACATAACATATAATTTGTCATTTTAACAATTTTAAGTGGGCCATTCAGGGGCATTAATTCCATTTACAATGTAGTGTTACTGTCAGCATCATCTACTACCAAAATTTTCAAAGCCCAAAACAGATACCCTGGAGCCATTAATAAATAACTCCAGATTTCCCATCACCCCAGCCTCTGGTAAACTTGAATTTCTGCCTGTATAATTTTGTTTATTCTAAGTATTTCATTAAATTGGAATCATACAATAATTGACCTTTGTGTCTGGCTTATTTCACTTATCATAATGTTGTCAATGTTCATACATGTTGTTGCATGTATCAGAACTTCATTTTTTATGGTAGAATAATATTCCATAGTAAATATTTAACACATTTCCTTAAATATTTATCTATTGATGGACACTAGGGTTATTTCCATTTGATGGCTATTGTGAATAATGCTCCTACTAATATTGGTATATAATTATCTCTTTGAATCCTTACTTTCTTTTTTTTTTTCTGCATAAAAATTGTTGTCATATATGTCATTTTAAATATTTTCTGCTTTCTGCCACCTACCTTTTCACTCTCCTGATAATGTCCCTTGATGCATAGAAGATTGTAATTTTGATGACATCCAATTGATATATTTTTTTATTTTGTTGTTCATGTTTTCGGGGCCTGGCAAATACCAGATCCTGAAGACTTTTTCTTGTTTTCTTCTAGTAGTTTTATGGTTTTAGCTCTTATATTTTTATCATTGATCTATTTTGAATTAATTTTTGTTTATGGTATGAGGTCAGGGTGAAATTTTATTTTTTGAATGAGAATATCCAGTTGTCCTAGCAGCATTTTTGGAAGGAACTATCTTTTCCCCAATTGAGGGGACTCAATAGCTTTGCAAAAATTCAGTTGGCTCTAGATGTCAGAGTTTTTCTCTGGACCCTTGATTTTAGTCCAATGATCAATATATCATCCTTATATCAGTATGACATTCTTTTGATTACTGTAGTTTGTAGTAAGTTGAAATGCCAATGTGTGAGTAGTCCTACTTTGTTCCAAATTTTAACATTGTTTGACTATTTGTAGCCCCTATGAATCCATATGATTTGAGAACCATACTTTTCTGCAAAATAGGTTGCTGGGATTTTGATTGACATTGCACTGAATCTGTAGATCACTTTAAGTATAATTAATATCTTCAAAAACATTAGGTCTTCAAATCTATGAATATGGGATGTTTTTCCTTTTATTAAGGTTTTCTTCAATTACTTTGGACATTGTTTTGTAGTTTTTGTTTAAAAGTATTTCTCGAGCTTAGATAAATTTGTTTCTAAATATTTTATTCTTCTAGATAATATTGTAAATGGAATTATTTACTTGATTGCCTTTATGTTAACTGTTTTTGGATAGAAATACAACTGATATTTGAGAGTTGATCTAATGCTCCCAGAAACTTCCTGAATTCATTTATTAGGTCTAGTAGCCCCTTGTGGAGTCTTTGAATATTTTTTAGGCTCTTGGAAATTCAATGTATATAGAGGGACTTTATAAGTCCATAGGCATCTCCAAGGCAAGAAATATGCTCAGAAAGACCTAGGAATAAACCTTGAACTACAACCTAAGCCTGTTTATTGTCTATGTGCACAGCTGGCTGAGCAGTGAAGGAGAAGCCTAGTACATAGCCAATCTGCAAAGAATACAAGTGATATGATTTTTTTCTTTTGTTGCTGTATTATGTAATATGGGGTCCAAGAAGGAGAAGAAAGAAAGAAATGTGCAGAAAAATATTTGTAGATATAATAGCCAGCCATATCCCAAATTTGATGAAGAACATGAATGCACACATCTTAAAAGTTCAACAAACTCCAAATGGGATAAAATCAAAGAGAATGACACTGAGACACATTATAGTTAAACCTTGAATGCAAAAGACAAAGTGAAAATCTTGAATGCTGACATCAATAAAAGAAAGAAAACTGGAAAATTCACATATATGTACAAATTACACAATGCACTCAATGATTGTGTCAAAAAGGAATCACGAGGAAAATTATAAATTTCTTAAAGATGAAAGAAAATGAAAACACAAAAACCCAAATCTTAGGGGATGAAGCAGTGGCAGTTCTCAGAGGGAAGTTAATAGTTGTAAACACCTATATTTAAAAAGAATAATGTACCAAATAAATAACCTATCTTCACAACTCAAAGAACTTGAAAAGAGGAGCAAATTAAACAAAAGGTTAGTAGAAGCAGTGCTAAGTCAGCCTTGCACTGAAACTAAAGATCCTTCTGAGGTGGAAGTTAAGGATTTTCTCACGTATTTCTGGGCATGTGTACTGCCCTGGAGATGTGCATGGCCTTGCAAAGTCCCTCCATATACATGGACACAACAAGTACCCCAGTTTCCCCAGAAAATTATCTGCAGCTTTTCCTCCCAGACCCTAGGTGATCTATTTCATACCTCAACCATGTAATTTTTGTCCCAAGTGACAGCTATTTGATGTTTTCTTTCAGTGTTTAAGCTGCCATGCCTCACACTTCTCTGGTCAGAGCAAATTCTTGGACAAGTTAGACAGAGATAAGCATCTTGGATCAGATGCTCATCAACAGATGGCACCAGACAGTATAGTATAGTCATAACTACACTTCAATCTGTGAATAATGGGGTCACTCTTGCATACCAAGGTCCAGGAATCCACACTGAGAGTGAAAGCTGCTGCTGCACCTCACCAAGAAGTGTTTGTGTGTAGACTAAGCAAAAACACCAAAAGTGTTTCCTATCATTTTAATTTACCTTTTCTTTGATTCAACATTGTCTTGGTTTGTGAAAGCCTCTGACTATTTTCCAGAGTCCTTAGGCAGTTGCTTCTGCCAGTTTTTGCTTGTTTTTCAAATGTTTCTGTGGAAGGACAGAATTTTGGAACTTCTTTCTCATCCATCCAGCTGAAGTCTCTCCAAGCAAATGGAGACTATTTGTGGCAGTGCTTGTACACTCCATAGGAGAGAAACAAAACAATAGTTGAGCACAATCTGAACACTGAGGAATCTAAATCAACTAGACACAGAACAGTGTATATTTAATCCATGTTTCTCCCAAATTTGAAGCAGATAAAAATTACACAAACTTCATTATTCAAACTAGTTTTATAAGAGTGTCTGTGACCTGTAGGCTAAGAATAAATGTGGAAACAATAATATGAAAACTTATCTTATAATCGCTGTGTATATAACTTAACTAGATTTACATAATGACAGCATTTTATATTTACCCAGTGTTGATGACAGTCCCTAATATTTTCTAAGATCTCTCTATATATATTTGTAGTAATAAATGAATGAAATATAGAATAGCCTCCATGAAAAGCTGAATTTCAGGCATCAGTAGAAACTTCATTTGTGTCCTCTTCAGTCCAGACTTTGTAAAGAGCTTCTGAAACCACCATCCGCAAAATGTAGTTATAGTTTACATTCAGGTCTCACCTGGTGGACTGAGTCTTAGTCTTCAAGGAATTTCAGTGTCTTTTGCATCCTTGCATAGCTACCATGTTTGGAAAACTGAATTCAGAGTTTTTAAATTAAAAATATTGAAAAGAATTAGCCATATAGTCATCATTAACTAGAGCTGCAACTAGTGGTAAAACAACACAGAAACTGAGAAGTGCTGAGAAATAAAGTTTTGGAGTTTTTTCTCTCATCTTTGAGAAGCTGATGCTGAAAAGCCTACAATACCATATCTACAGATTTTGAAGTATGCTGTGCAGTAAGTAGGTAGCAGAGAATGGTTGTAAAAGGTGAGATAGGAAAATCAATTGAAAAAGGAAAGGAAAAAAAGGAAAGAAGGAAAAGTTCTTTTTAGTCTTATGTAACTATAACATAGACTCAGTCTTGACATTTGTTGAACAGGTCATTTTAACACAGAGAAAAAAATAATTTACTTAGGTATATATTCACCATTTTCAATAGCTGGCAATTAAACAGCAAATTCACCTGAACTGGTTACGTTTGTGCAAAAAAGGAAAATAAAATTATCATGTGCAATCTGTAACATTTCCATCTAGTTAAGTGAAAATTCAGGGAAATGTCATACCCCTTGTAATGCTGTTTTTAAAATGTGAGTGGAGATATTTCCCAAACATGATGACATATAAATTCCATTTGACATATGTAACTATTAACATTGTGATTGATTTAGGGGAATCTTTGTCACTTATATATGCACACTCAATGTTGAATTGTTTCAGAGAACAAATGTGAAATTGGAATATATTAAGGTACACACAAGGCACAGAGTTGCTGAATAGTTGTTGCACTATTGTAAAAATAGTTTGCAGGCATTTTAGGAGGACTATCTGAATCTCTATCCGTGTCTGTGTGTACATGTACATATGAACTCATTTGGCAAAGAAAAATAATAGATCATGGAACAGAAGTGACATAGGTATAATAATGCCTGGCAATTTTATTTTAAATGCAGTTGGTTTCTAAAAGAATGTAATGTTTGTGCACATGATAAATATTCATACTATATATTACAGTGAAAAATATTTATAATTGATTAAATTTGTGCTAAATACTAAAAGAAATGCATTCACTCTAATTTGGGAGACTTCCGATATGGAGAAAAAGTGTGGAAGTATGTGGATTAAGCCTGGTTTTCTCATATGTCAACATTTATAATAGCATGTTGATTTTATTGGAGTGTCTGTTCCACCCATTTTGGGGGGTGTCTCTTCCCTTTCTTCTGCAACTAAAACAGGGATTCTTTCCCCAGGCTATTGTAGTTTCTGCAATTACGGTAGTTACATGTTATTCCATGTTGCTAACCCAGTTGCAGGGTAAGAGGAAAAGGGAGTGAATTTTTGTTTTGCTAGTTTAGTCTCAGTCTTACGTATTCTGTTCTTTGGTCAGGTTCATAGGGACTTCTCAGGGGTCCTGTCCCTTATCATCTGCCTCTGAGAAGCCTCTGCATGGTCTCCAGGTAAGGAGAGGTTACAATGCTATAGCAAGAGAAGTGGGATTCTTCACAAGGACCCAAGTTTCAAGGTTCCAAAGTGCCTAGATGCCCATCCCAAGTCTTGGGGTTCCTCTCATTTGCTGTCAATGATGTGCTTCAGTGTAAAAGATTTCCTAGGGCCATGAAACCAAATGATTTACTACTTTTATTGTGGTTACTGATGATTAATCCCATGAAAAACCTCAGGAAATTGACATAGAACACACTTCTCAGAAAAATCCCATCTCAAGGTTGAGGAGATTGGGGTATTTCTACACCAATTTCTATGATTCTTTTCTTGAGGGCTGCTAGGAAGTATTTTTTCTCCCAGAACCTCTAGCTTGCAGTAAGTGACAAAAGTGGTGACTAGCAGGGCTTTAGATCAAGCTTTCATGCAAAGAAATATAGATAATGGAAGTTAAAATTCAGTCTGTGCACAATAAAACAGAAAAGCCCAAGAGATATGGCTTATATGCCACTTGAAATTCATTTATTCTATTTAGAAGCATGGCATCAATGCTTCTAGGCTTCTTTCCTGGGGTCCAGACCTCCCTTTTATACCATTTTCCCCATCAAATGTGTCAATTACCGTAACCCCTTCTTTCTAAACCTCCATTTCTCTAAACTTCCCATCCTTCTATCAGCTGATATGTCAATTCCTACTTTACAGGAAAATAGTAGTCTCACAATCACTCTCTTAACTACCTACCTCCCACACACAGTTAAACTATAAGACCATTTCTCATTTCTTTCTCAGATTCATCCCATTGAAACAGGTCAAAATGTTCCTGTTTAATTATGATACCTCTACTTATGATAAGAAACATTACTTCATCATTTTAGCCTTTATTTTGTTATCAATATTTAACTTTGAACCAAATTGACACAGCCTTAAATTCCAGGACCAGAAAACAGAAATACCACCTTCGGCAATATTTTCCATTGCTCCTCAGGTTTCTTTCAACATCACTCAGTCTCTTTGTCTCACTTAACTCTCCCATTTATTATGTTGTTTATCTTTCCAGCATTTTCTGTTTGCTGATTGGCCCTCCTTCTTTAATTACCATCTCATTAAACTGTATGGATATTCAAATACTGAAGAGAGCTGTACTCAAATGGTCTACTGATACTGGGAAGCCCTACTAAGTTGCTGGCTCCAGAAGTAAAGAAGAGGAGAGAGAGTGTTGTTTCATTTTAGTAAAAGAGGCTCTCATTTGTCCAGTTCCTTTCCTCTATGAGTGAGATAAACTATCAGAGCTGTTGATGACTCTTTCCTCTCATGTGTAAGATGGTGACCTTTCAACTGCTGCTACTATGGACAGAATTCCAACTAGACAGATAGATAAAAAACTCTCCCAAATGAACACATGACTCAACAGACCAGTAAAAATTCTTATTCTTTGTTCAAAGAAGTTATTTTCCTGGCACATATGTGATGTGTAAGTGTCCATCCCCACTAGTCATCATTTACTTAAATAAAGGAAAGGGCTGTCTTCAAAATACCTAGGAAGAGAAACAGATTGTGATTGTGGAGGACAGTAACAAATGAGAAAAATTGTTAGCTGTTGAGAATAGAGCAGAAGCTGTTTCTTCCCTTTTACTTTATTTAAAGGTAAAGATTAATAACAAACAAGTTTCATGTCCTGCAAGGTTGCAGCAAGTTCTTCATTGCCTCAGAAGCTGAAGGAGAGAGCATAGTAGTGGATCACCCTTCCCTGGTGTCTTTATACATGGTTGCTTGGCTGAGTGTGATTTTCTCAATGGCTACTGAATGACACAAAGCTTATATTTCACATGATTCTGTCTCTGAGGGGTAGAGAAAAAGGTTATATTCTGACAAATGCATCATGAGAGTCTTTCATCTAGGAACTCATACAGAAGGATGTGGATATATATATGCAGTTTAAATCACTCAATATTTGGTAGCTGGGAATCCTGCCAAATCTGTCCCCACAGCCAGTCTCTAAAGAAATGTTGCACTTTCTCAGGTAGTAGGCATCTAACCTTAAAGACTGACATTTCCATCCTCAGAGCAATCATTTAGGCAACTCATGTTTTCTGAGAGAAATCTCTTCTGATTACAGACTTATGCTAAAAACGGGCCACACATCCTGGGCCAGGTTCATCATAATGAGCAACAAACCCTATGAACAATGTAGTGTGTTGGTGGAACGGTGTTGTATGGGAATTTCACACATGTATACGATTGCTTTGGAAGTTCACAAATTTTCTAATAAAAACAGCTATAGATGAAGCTAAAATTTTTAACAACAACAAAAAAAAACATTAAAAAAAAACTATGATGAAGAAATCCAAATCACTTAACCAAGATTCATTCTAAAGCACAGCCATAGACATATCTTAAACCCAAGCTCAAATGCATTTCTAAAACTGGCCTCTAAAAATATTTGTAGATGCCAAGTGGGAGTAAGTGATAGACCTTGGCTGATAATCTAGCAAAGCTTACAACAAGGTCAATTACAAATCTTCTGAAGAATTGAGAGATCATTGCATTTCCAAACACTGAACTTAGTGAGAGTCTAAACTTCTCTGAATTGTCAATGAAGAAAAATTTGCAAAGAAGCATCTGTAAGCAAATGACAGCAGCAGATCAATGTAATGAAAAGAGCTGAAGATTTGTTTGGAAGACCGCCCCTAATCTTAATTTCTGACCAGAGTCAGAAAGAGAGCTTGAATCAGGGATAAAAGGAATTCTCTCCAGACTGCTCATAAATTTTTTTTGGAAAAAAATCATGGAGGAGTTGTTTTGAGAAAACAATGTCCAATAGAGTGAATTTGATTCACTTGTATATTTTATAGGTCTAATACTGATCTGAAGATGGTGTTGTTCTCTTTGTTTATAATTAGGATTGTATATATTTCTGAGATGTGAAAAATACATATAGTTAGAAAAACTATAAATATATAATACATAAAGCAAAATATGATGATGATGATGATAGATAAATAGATAGATAGATAGATAGATAGATGATAGATAGATTTATACTTCCATTGGATGCCAAGAAAATGAAAAGAATTAAATCATAGAGATATAGAAATTTCTTAACTTACATATCTCATTTTCTGAGTAAGTCCAGACTAAAAATGGGAACCAAAATAAACTAAAATGTCAAAGATTGTGAGCGATATCTAGAGAGATAAATTTCCCATTCATTACATTTTAACTTGCAATTTGTTTTTAGAAATGCATTTATTTTAAGCTCATGGATTCTATTTGTGGCTGCTGTATGTGCCCTGAGTGAAACAAAGCAACATCTCATTCTGAAAACTGAGGAATCCATAAACAGCTAGATCCAAGTCAGTGATAATTCAATCTATTTCCTGAAATATCAATCAGATTAACTTCATTTAACCTACTGATTTTCACTGAAATGATTTTGTATTTTGTATTTATTCAGTGACACAACAATATGCAAATGTCAATAGAAACCTTATATGCATTGTTGCAGTCCAGTCACTAAGAACGACTGAATTTGCCTTTATAACCAAGAAAACTGAATCTGTATATTTCTGTTTGTAATGGTTTGAATTTTCTTTCATTTTATCAGGATTTCCATGTTCCCAAATTGAAGTCAGAATTTATGAGTTAATGCTATACAGACTGATTAACCACATAGTCACTATCTATTAGAGCCTTAGATAGAGGGAAAACAACTCATGGACTTAGCTCTTTTGAAAACTAAAGACTTTTTTCTTGGCCTTTATTGAAGCTGAGAGGCCATTAATGCTCACTTGCATCCAGAAATTTGTATGGCAGTGGAAAGTCAAATACATCTTTCCATTTGTGGAAAGTAAGTAAGGAAAAATATCTAATCTGGAACATTATTCTGTATGTGAGGAAGGGCAATTGTTCATAAAATTCATTTAAGAAATATTAAGAGCTTTTCAAGAGACATTTCATCACTTACAGGTTCACATACAAGATGAATTGTTAGGAAGAGTGAGTATGAAATAAAGAGTTCTGTTGAGCCAGACGTAACATCCAGGATTATGAGTAGATGATGCTGGAAAAATATCCATCTGCAGTTTTGTCTTTCAAATTGCATGTACACTCATTTGAGAGAAAGGAATACTAGAGTATAGAACAAAGCTGACATAGAATAGAGTTTGGCACTTTCATATCTGATTACATAGTTGACTTTTGAATAATATTTTTTCAGGTACTCATAAATATTCATGCTAAAAGAAAGTGTAAAAAAATAGTATTGATGAAATTTGGGCAAAAAGGGAAAGAAAGCAAAAACTGCAATCTGGTGACTTTAAGGGAAAGTTTGGAATTCAACCATAAATCAACATTCCTAATAATGTTTTGCTTTTGCTGTGGTGTATGCAAGGTCTTTTCATTATTTAAATGCATGAGTTTGGAGAAATTTAATCTCTTTCCATTCTTCTTTAAAATTTTTTTTAAAATTTCAGAAGTGAGGAGAAAGTGTAGCTCCATCAATCCAAGAGTCTAGGATAAAAAAGGGGATAGAATATATTGATATTTAATTAAAAATATCATCACTCTGGAACATTGCGATCTTTACAGGTGGATGACATACCCATAGTGCAAGCAGAGTCAATTGAAAGTATAAGCAATGTGACAGAATTCATTTTGCTGGGTCTGACCCAACATCCAGAATTGCAGAAAATCTTATTTGCTCTGTTTGTCATCACTTGTTTGATCACATTGTCAGATAAAATGCTCATCTCAGTCACCATTTTCATCAGCCCAGCCTTGGGTTCTCCCATGTACTTTTTTCTGTCCTATTTGTCTATTATTGATGGTTTATACTCTTCTTCCATTGCACCCAAAATGATCTTTGACTTGATGTCTCAGAAAAACACCATCTCCTACAGCAGCTGTATGACTTAGCTCTTCATTGAGCATTTCGTTGCTGGAACTGAGATCATCTTGTTAATGGTGATGGCCTATGACCCCTATGTAGCCATCTGTAAGCCTTTGCACTACATGACCATCATGAGCTGGCCTGCATGTAGTTTCCTGGTGGGGATGGCTGGGATTTGGGGTTTATTCATAGCTGGATCCAGATTTTATTCATGATCCAGTTACCATTCTATAGCCCTAATGTCATTGACCATTTTGCGTGTGATTTGATACATCTCCTGGAGCTAGCCTGGATGGGCACTCATACTTTGTGGCCCCTGATTGCTGCCAATAGTAGGTCACCGTGTTTGCTCATTTTTTGTATATTAGTGCCTTCCTAAGATATCATCCTGCACTCCCTCAGGACTCATAGCTCAGAAGGGCATCACAAAGCCCTCTCTACCTGTGCCTCTCACATCACTGTCATCAACTTATTCTTTGTACCCTGTTCATTCCTGTATCTGAGACCCATGACTTCCTTCCCTGTTGACAGAGTTGTTTTTTACCCTAATAACTCCTATGTTGAACCCCTTAATGTATACCCTCAGAAATGCAGAAATGAAAAATGTCATGAAGAAGCTTTGGGATCAAATAATGAAAATCAATGATCAGTAAATCTTGTGATTGGAGTATTTAGGCAAATAATTCTAGTAATATTTTATAGAAGTTTAATCTGCTTCTCAAGTGATTAAACTCCAGAAAGTCTTGAGCTTATCTGGATCTAGCGTTCTAGGAACTCTCATATCTGGCAGGCTGAGATCCATTATGCACAATAGACAGTGTCTATAGTCCATGACAATTTCAAGGGCCCATAAACTGTTTTAATTTATTTTCAAATAGAATATAACTTATAATGGTTTTATGAATGAACTGGGCCCAAGAAAAAAAAGACATAGCACCCACAAACATCATTAATGCATCCATTATTGTGTGCATAAAACAGATCAACATAAATATTTTGAAAAATTTTTATACCCAAATTTACAGTTGAAATAGAATTTTATTTCAGTAGATTCAACAGTTTTATATGATATAAGTTTAGAATAATAGAGAAAGAAATTTCAAATAATTTCATCCAAATATACTGTTTTCCTTTTACCTGCCTAATTTTGAGAACTTTTAAAATGTTCTCCCACAATAGCTGTAGAATATTTTTACATATCATAATGTAAAGAAGAGAGTATTTGCATGCAAAGGTACTTTTCAAAAAAGATATTTTCACCTTATAATTATCTGAAAAAAGAATTGGGCGAAGATTAGACTGGAGCAAAAGAAATACAACTCATAAATTCTGTAGAGTTAAGGCAGAAAATATCTGCATATTAAAGTCTGATATAAACACTAAGGAAAAGTAGACAAGGAAAACAAAATCGTTGTTATAAGATATTACCAGTGATGTAAGAATAAGTTTGTATCATAGCACTGAACAACAATCATAACTCTTCATTATAGAAAAGAGTCCCTACCAGGAACATAATGAACTACCAAGAGATTCAGAAACATATTCTTTGAGTTAGAAATTAAGAACTTTGGATCAAATTGGATTGATTTCTCATCTGGCATTAATTAACCTTGTAAGCAAGTTGCTTCATTTCTCTCCAACTGATTCTTCATTTGTAAAAGGGACATAACATTCCTTACTTGCGTAAATGGTGAGAAGTACATGATTATTGTTGGGAAAATGACTAAGCTGAAAAATTATGGAAGTTATTGAAACACTGTACATGCTTCAGAGATGTAGTAGAGCACTTAATTTGCCTTATCCTCCTTTTCAGGGTCAGTTTTTCATTGTTCCCCATGGACACCTCCCATCACATCATGTCCAGGGCTCTTTACTCAATCAATCATTACCTTTTTCTTGTAATTTCTATTTCTCCCTCATCAACCTAAGTGTATATGTAGATAAGGGTGTAAAGCCTGGGGAATTCCAGGGGCTTAGAGGGAGCCTCATCAGAATACCTTTTTTTAGAGTATCTCTAAAGAAGAATCCACAAAAATCTCACCTTTAAGTTTAAAAATAAAAGACAGTAAAAAGAAGATAAAAATGTAGTCTGCAAACCATTTCTGCACTCCTCTCTCACCTGACTGTTCTGGCCTGAGAGAGGTCTTGCTGCAGGGTGGGATTAAGAAATTAGAATGCTCTCTACTCATGACCTTTCTGGTTTCACCAGCAGACTGCTATTTGACCTCTCAAAATGAATGTGAACACTGTGTGTACTTGTAAACACTATATAAGACAATGTTAAGTGAAGGAAAATTAGAGCCTCCAAGAATATCCCACACCAATTAAAGTTTTGTGAATATCAGATAAATCCATTGATAAAGACTATATAGGACTAGGAGAAAAGGGGAATAATTGTGTTTGTAATGCTATGGCTATCAAGTTTATTGATTGGTTAATTATTTTCAAATAATGACTTTCTTTTGTGAAAGAGGTAAGTGATACTTACGCAATTGCTAATTTTTAAAAAGTCCAAAAAATGTTAAAAAAAAATCCTGGGAGATCCCACCACACAGAAACAGCATCACTGAAATGTGAATGCTCTCCTCACCATCACATGGAGTGCATCTTCCATGTTTCATTTTAGAGTCATGCTCTTTAATAAGCACGATGCTAGGAGAGCTTGGGGAGGTGACCAGCCAGCCAGAATGCAGAGAGGGTTTCAGACGCACGGGGCTGCCAGAAAGGCAGCGTGTCAGGGGCCAAAGGTGAGGAGGCAATCCCTGAGTGTGAAGACCTATATTTGTAGAATTACAGTTCATAATTAGGAAAGGAGGTTTGCAAAAGGGGATAATTCAGCATTCCAGAGCAGGATTGTTTGTCATTCTTGCCATCTTTGCAGTGCTGCAGGACTTTTTCCCATTTTTCTTTTTTTGTTTGTTTTTATTTTAATTTTTTAAAAGCCACTAGATTACTTAGTGTTACACAAGAAGTATAGAGATTCCCATATGACCCACTCCACACACCTCCCACAACCTCCCATATAAACACCCTTCATTGGTGTGGCACATTCATTGCAATTGATAAACACATCCTAGGGCTTTGGCATTAAGCATGGAGCATAGTTCACATTGTAGACCACACTCTCTCCCACACAGTTCTGCATGTTATGTGATGATATAAAATGGCCCATATCTGTCATTGTAATGTCACTCAGGATGATTCCCAAGTCCCAGAAAATCCCCTGTATTACAACTGTTTTTCCCTCTCCCTACTCCCAGAGCCTCCAGTGGCTACTGGCTCCACAATATGTCCCTTCTGTTTAAACCTATACTTGATGCTGGAGTTTGTAGGGTTACGTCCAGAGACTCGAGTCTTTGGGCTGTCCATGTGCCATCTGGGCACTGAACCTCAGCGGAGCTGCAACACCTACTCTACAGCTCATTGGACTCACCCAGGACAACTGGCAAGGAGATGATGATGGAAAATGGCCATCCCAGGAAACAGAGAGAGTCTTCTCCTGCAGGCAGGATAGTCCCATCCATCTTCTCCATGGTATATAAGTCCTTTTCCCCCCAGTTTTAAAAGGAAAATGTAAAGACAAAAGGATGCGGGAGTCCAGCTGCTTCTTGGTGGGGTTTGCAAAAGAGACAACACAAGATTGCAGAGACCCCAAAGCTGGGAGACCCCTAAGAATTCTACCCCAGTTCCCTTGGTTTATAACAGGGGAAACTGAGGCATAGAGATGGGAAAGGAGTATATTACAATTCAGACTCGAGAACTGGTGATCTTCCCCCTTCCCTCATTGTGACATGACTGAGAATGAATATCTCCATGCCTTCTTTTTAATTATTTTTTTTATTTTAAAGGAGACTGTACAATACAAAGGAAGAAGGTGGTCCTGATAGGTTTGTCAGACAGACAACCAAGCTCTCAAGAGAGCCCCATGGGGGCTGCCAGAACCTCTCTGGGTTACCTCCAGTGGCGGCACTCGAAGTTTGTGGAAGAGGGACTAGAGGAAGTAATCTGGTTGGTTAACTTCTGGTTTTAGCATCACATGCACTGCCAAGAGCCCCAGCTGGGGAGGGGAACTCCCAGACCTCAGTCCCCACTGGCACAGCCTGTTCGGGAAAGTCCCTGAGGGCCAAGTGGCCCCAGTATGAGTCCAGGAGCCAGGCCACTAGGGAGACCTCAGGATGCTGTGGGAGCTGACCCCATGTGGTCTCACTGGCCCCTGGCCTATCTCCTGTCACACATACATCCCCTCCCTCTTGGCAGCCCTCATCAATATACCTTCAGGCTGGTGCCCCAATTGTCAGAATTGCTTTCTCCTCCATTTAAAAAAGAATTCATTATTTCTTGGTTTTAGCTTTAAAAGTAGTCTTGTAAGCAATGTTATATATTATTTTATTCTTCCACCTAAAATAATTTTCTTTAAAATAAAGTGCTCTTCTTATATGAAATATCTAGAATAAGCAAATTCATAGAGACAGAAAGTAAAAGAGGTTACTGGGGCCTGGAGGACAGAGGAATGGGGAGTTATTGCTTAATGGGTACAGTTTCTGTTTGGGGTGATGAAAAAGTTTTGGTAATGGATGGTGGTGATGGAATCTTGGAACTGTAAATATAATTAACACCATAATTAATTTTAACACTTAAAATGGTTAAATGGCAAATTGTATGTTATGTAAATTAATACAATAAAAAAATTTAAATAAAAAAAAAACAAAGAAAGAAACAAGCACCATTGTCTTACTACCAATAAGCAACTATTCATTAGAATAGTCTATATGCTTTCAGTATTTAATCAGTTTATTTTTTTCTTTAATTAGACAACATAATATATGAATGTAGTATCCTTTTAAAATTAGAACATAAAAATTAAATTTTAAAAATACTCCTTTTCTCTTCTTTGCATACCTGTCAGGAGCCTAGTGTGAATTAAGTAGCATTCTTCCAAAACTAAAAAATATCACCTGACTTCACATTCACACACACTTTCACTCGTAAATACACACACATGCAAAATAATATCAGTGTGGCTTTTTCCCTATTAATGTTATCATACTAGAATTAAAATTCAGTAACTTGTATACTCAACATTTATTTTCCAGCTACAACTTTATTAACAAATAGCGATTCAGTTGATTTAACTACTGTACAGTAATCCATCGTATCTGCCAATTCTTATTTAAGCATTGCCTATTGATAGATATGTAATTGCTTCCATTTTTTATTACAAGCAATCATATGGTGAATATCCTTGTATATGATTCCATGTAAACATGGATGTGGGTTTCTGTAAGTAGATACCTAAAAGCAAGTAAAATGATATTTTTTCCTTCCAGCAGTGTGTGAGAGTTTCTGCCACTTCTCATCTTTGACAGCACTTGGTATTGTCAGTGGTTTTAGCCTCTGCCCAACTATTATGTAAAAATAACACCTCATTATTACTATAATTGTAATTTTCCTGGTTACTACTGAAGTTGGGCATCTTTTAAAATGTTTAAATATAAGGTAAGTTTCTTGTTTATATATTTGGCTATTCATCTATTGTTTGATTAACTTTCTTCTTATTTCTAATAGTGCTTTATATATTCTGCTTATTTAACTGATATGTATTTTCAAATATCTTCTCTCATACAGTAACATCTCCTTCAACTTTGCTTATGGTCTCTTCTTGTCATTTATAAGCACTTTATTTAGTAAATGATTATATTTTTCAATATATTTTGGTCATGTCTCATTTCAGAAACTTTAGATTAAGAGTATATCCTTAGATATTATCTTCTAATAATTTTTTAAAAGCAATTTTTGTGTTTAGCTTTTTTAGGAATCTAATTTTATTTTAAAACTCTGAAATGGCTTATTATTTTCTTATGGAACTGAGACCAAAGTCCTATCAGGAAAACATGATTTTTCTTGATATTACCACTATGTTTCCCATCCTTTTCTTACACAAAAGATAAGTTTATTATTAATTATGGGAGTCTACATGATGGAAGATTGAAGCAAAGAAAGCAATATGTTCAGATTTGTAAAATACTGATATGGATAGCTTGAACATAGACATATATTTCAGAATCCTTTGGAGTTTTAAACAGGAAAAGTTAGGAAAAATAAAAGGAAATACAACTTTTCATTAATGGCCAAAGAGCAAACTATTCTACTCTGAGGGCTGCATACATGTTAAACTAATACAGAGAGAAAAGCAAATCATTATTGTGGAAAGGTCTCTTCAAGGAACTTTAAGAAAGATTTGAGGTTGACATAAAAATATCAGCTAAAATATGTTGGGGGTTTACTATGTGCAAGAAATTGGACTAAGAGCTTTACATAGATTATCTCATTTGATTCTCACAATATTTTGAGATGTTTATTATCCTTCCTTTAAAGAGAAACATTGGAAGCTTCTAGAGATTTTGCCACTTAATTATATGCCACTAGTAGGTTTGGGAGAAAAAAATCAAACTCAGGTTGCTCTGTCTCCAGAGGCAGAGCAATTAGCCTTTCTGCTACAATATAGAAGTTATGCTGGGACCATACAATCTGTTAAAAAGAACTTGAGGCCAAGCCTAGATGCACTCAGCCCTGCCATATATGGCTAAGCACAAAGTTATTGGCTTACATTCTATTGTTTTTTTATTAGAAAAGTTGTGGGTTTACAGAGCAATCAGGCATAAAATACAAGAATCCCATATACGACTCTACCAACAACACCAGCATTGGTGTGGGACATTTGTTATTATTGATAGTAGCACTTTTTAAAAAATAATTGTACTATTAAAGACCATGGTTTAACTTAGCTTCACTGTTTGTGGAGTGAAGGTTTATAGATTTTTAAAAAAATATTTATTGTTTTACAATACATACAATCTAACATTTCCCCTTTTAATCATATTCCTATATATATTTCAGTGCTGTTAATTACTTTCACAATATTGTGCTACCATCACCACCATCCATTACCAAAACATTTCCATCATTCCAAATAGGAACGCTGTACATTTTAAGCCTTAACTTCCCATTCCCTGTGCCCATCTCATCTCCTGGTAACCTATATTCTACATTATGACTCTATTAGTTGGCTTATTCTAATTGTTTAAAATCAATGAGATCATAAAAATATTTGTCCTTTTGTATTTGGCTTGTTACAACCAAAATGATGTCTTCAAGGTTCATCCATGTCATCACATGTTTCAGGAATCCATTGCTTTTTATAGCTGAATAATATTGTATTGTATGTATATAACACATTTTTAAAAATTCATTCATTGGTTGATGGATACTTCAGTTGATTCCATCTTTTAGCAACTGGTAATAATGCCACTATGAACATCAGTGTACCAATATCTGCTCAAGTCCCTGCTTTCAATTCCTTTGAGTATATACCTAGTAGCAGTGATATTAAGGAAACACCTGTGCTTATATTGGTTTGGATTAAACTAACAACTATCACTGACCCCAAATTCAAACTTTTCTCACAAACATAGGCCTTCTTAAATTAACTACATCTTACAAATTGTTGAAGATTTGATGGTATGCATGCAAAGAATGAAAAGAGAACCATTAAGTGTCAGAGAAAGGAATGCATTTAAATATAAAAAGTGCAGAAGAAAAGAATCCCACATTGATCATAAGCCTTCCTCCTTATTTTCTCTCCAAGCTTTACTGTAAGAAGGCAAACTGAGTTACTGAAATGATAAAGCTACTTGGGACCTCATCAGAATATGACCTCAGGGCCAAGAGTGCACACTGTGATAATAAGAACAAACACCAAAATAGTACTTAATCTTTGCCCAGGGATTTCCTAACTTCTTTACATAGATCAGCTTGTTTAATCCTCATATCATCCCCATGAGATGATACAGATTACTGGCATTTCCATATTTGCAGGGTAAAAGAAAGAGACACACCTTTACCGATAACTCAGCTAATTAGTTTCTGAGCTGGGGCTTGAACCCAGATACTCTGGCTTCAGAGCCTGTATGCTTCTCCACTACATTATACTACAATTTAGACAGAGCCCTGTCCTTCTCTACCATTAATTTTGCTGTGTAACTATCAAAGAGCTCAATGCTTCAATTTCCTTTTCTCCAAAATGAAGATAAGAATAGTGCTACACCCTGAGACTGCAGAGAAAAGTAAATGAAACTTGCATGCCAAGTATTTGCTCAGAGCCTTGCATGTGATAAGCATTCAATAAATGCCATCTTTGAGTATAACTCTCTTATAACACCATGGGCAACAACTTCTTGTTGCTTAAGAATCCAAGCACCTAAATGTACAAGTTCAGGAATAAGTGGGCAATGATATGAGTTTATTTTATTAGAAATGTGGAAAATGCCCTAATACTTATCCTTCTAGAGAACATATGACTTTGCAGAAAATGTAATCAGTATTTTTTTAATTTTTAAAAATACTTAGATTATACAAATGTCACATAAAAAATATAGAGGCTTCCCATATGTCCCGCTCCTCACATGGCCCACATTTTCCCTCATTAACATCCTTCATTAGTGAGGTATATTCTTTGCAATTAATGAACACATTTTGAAGCATTGCCAATATGTGTGGATTACTGTTTACATTGTAGTTTACAATCTCTTCCACCCCATTCTGTAGGTTATGTCAAGATTTATTATGGCCTGTATCTGTCATTGCAATGCCATTCAGGACAATTTCCAAGTCCCAAAAATTCCCCCATATTACACTTATTTTTCCTCTCCCTGTCCTCACAACTTCCAGTGGCCACTGCCTCCAAATCAATGAAATAATTTTTTCCATTGCTAGAATCACAATAAGTCTATAGTAGAATACCGGTAGTTCTACTTTTGTCCATAGTTCATTCCCCAATCCTGACAATTCTGGTATTGTGATGTCCACTCCAACTTTAATTGAGAAGTGGCTGTGGTCCCATGGGGCTGATGGATAGTATTCTCTTGCTGGCAGGTGTAGACTCTCTCAGTTCCTTTGTATGGTATTTGTCCATCATCACCTCCTTTTTAGTTGTCCTGGGTGAGAACAATTAACTGGAGAGTAGGTGTTGCAACTCCATTGAGATTCAGATTTAAGTCTCTTGGATGTCCAGCTACCAACCCTAGTACTAATTATAGGTTCAAACACAAGGACAGAAGAGCCATGTGTAGGGAAAACACAACTGAGTCCAACTTTGTCACATTCAGGAGCATAAATTCCAAAGTAGGGCCCACTGTCAAGGCAACAAACTCCTGAGCTATCTGTCCTGACTACAGTGTCTGGATGTCTCAATAACTCTCAGGAGAGCTGGCTTCTATTTGGGGGAAGCCAATGAGATACTGCTGAGAAGTGCATAAATGTAACATTTTGAATGACCTCCTGACTCACTGTGAAGGCTCTTAGTCACATAAACTCATTTATCTTTACTTTTTCCACCTTTTGGTCAAGGTCTTTTTCCAGTTGCATTGCTGATTGGTGCTTGGTAGTAATCCCTTGGTGCCAGGGAGACTCATCCCCCTGTGTCATGTCCCAACCTTGGGGGAAGGTAATGTATGTATATTCAGAGTTCGGCTTAGAGAGAAGCTACATTTGAGCAACAAGGAGTCTCCTCAGAGGCAACTCTTAGGCATCCTATAATACTAGGATAAGTTTCAATATCAAGAGTACAGATTCATATGCACAGTCACCAATATTCAGGGCCCATCAATGGACCATCATCCTTCACTAGTCATTGCCTCTATGCTCAGGGGTTCTAGCTGATCCATTGGAGAATGTGGCAGAGCTCCCCAGAATGGGAATTTGGTATTTCTTCAGTTATTGTGTATATCTCCACCCACTGTGACAACATCCCATGTACATTTGAACACATTTGTATGCCTTATATTCATGCCCAAGTGAGCTTCCTCCGATGTACCCACCATCACTGACACCCCACACCAATGATCCTCTCCTGCCACAGTTGTAACACTTCTGTGATCCAAAACTTCTTCAAAAATAAGAAAATGAAATAATTATGATAGTTTTATAAATAAAAAATAAAATACAAAAAATTTTTAAAAAAATAAAAATTTGGCTTAATAAAAACAATGAAAATATATTTTAAAATGTTTTTTGACATTTTGTGTTTCATCAATGTAAGATTTGTTTTCCTATATATACAGTGACATTTTCTTCCATTTATTCCCTTAGTGCCTTACTTTTTTTCACTTTGTCCTCAAAGATGTTTTAGGTTACAGAAAAGTCATGTACTGAATACAGAGGACTCCCATATCCCCAACATCCTCTCACTTTCCCCCATTCACCTATTAGTAACATTTTATATGTGGATGGTATGTTTGTTACAACTTATGTACAGATATTGAAACATAGCTACCAATCATGGTAAATGGTTTACATTATGGTTTACATTTTGTTACATGCAATTTTTAACCTTGATGCAATTCAACATGGCTTGTATCCATCATAGAAAGATAATGTAGAACACTTCCATCTCCCCCAAAATGCACCCTGTTCCCTCTATTCTATTCCTCCCTCCTCTTCCACTCAGAAACCATGGCTACCACCAAGCTTTACTCCTTGAAGGACAAGATTCATAGTTACCTGAAATAACTTTGAGGGCTTGACAACACCAGTTTGTCCTCCCCTATTAGGCACTGCCCATGCTCTCAAGAGACTCCTACCCCAAATATGAGAACACAGAAGGCCACCCTAGGATGAGTCCACCATCCTCCCATTCATTAAGTGGGTCCACCCACTGATAAAACACACTATGATAAGATAAATGCTCAGACACTCCTGAGAAGCCTGCCCCAGGTGCACACTGTCCCAAATGATCCCCACATCCAACACCCCAAACCAGCAACCCTCATGTCATATTGCCAAAGGAGATTCCCAACATTGTGCCCACCATTCCCCAATGTTCACCTGCTCCCTTCCCCAACCCTCCCCCCAATTCCATGGATAGTCCAGCTCATCCTGTGCACCCCACCAACCTGACAAATCATCACCGCCAAGCCCAACAGTATCATTACACCACTGCCATACCCATTCACTGTACAACTAATCACTTACACATTGTCATAGATTTTGCCCATATGGGTTTTGGCTGACAAACTTTTTCACACTTTCTGTCTCCTGTGACCCTAGCTTCCAGACTCTAGCTCTGTGAGACTGACTGCTCAATTTGCTTAATTTGTATTAGTAAAGTCATGTAATATTTGTCCTTCACTGCCTGGCTTGCTTCACTCAACATAAGGTCCTCAAGATTCATCCATGTTATCCCGTGTGTTAATACTGTAGTTCTTCTTACAGCTGAGTAATATGCCACCGTATGTGTATACAACAGTTTATTTATTCATTCATCTGTTGAAGGGCATTTGGGTTGATTCCAACTTTCAGAACTAGTGAATAACACTGCTATGAACATGTGCATGTTTCTCTTCATGTCCTTGCTTTCAGTTCTTCTGGATATATACCCAGCAGTGGAATTGCTGGATTATATGGCAGATCTATAGTTAGGTTTCTGAGGAATCACCAAACTGTTCTCCACAGTGGATGCACCATTCCACATTCCCACCAGCAGTTGATGAAGTTTCCTATTTCCCCACTTCCTCTCCAATACTTGTAGTCCTGTTTTCTTAATAGCTGCCAGTCTAATGGGTGTAAGATAATATATCATTATAGTTTTGATTTGCATTTCCCTAATAGCTAATGATGTTGAGCATCTTTTCCTGTACTTTTTAGCAATTTGTATTTCTTCCTTTGATAAGTGTCTATTCAAATCACTTTCCAATTTTTTTAATGGATTTTTTGTCTTTTTATTTTCATGGGGTAAGATATCTTTATATATGCTGGATATTAGGCCTCTATCAGATACATGGTTAACAAATATTTCTCCCATTGAGTAGGCTGCCTTTTCACTTTCTTGACAAACATCTTTGAGGTGCAAAAGTTTTTTTTAATTTTGCGGAGGTCTGTCTCATTTATCATTTTTTTCTTTTACTGCTTGTGCTTTGTGTGTAAAGTTCATGAAGCCATTTCCTAATACAAGATATTTTACAAGTTTTCCCACATTGTCTTCCAAAGTCTTTATGGTATTGGCTCTTATATTTAGGTCTTTGATCCATCTTGAGATAATTTTTATAAGTGTGAGGTGGTGATCCTCTCTCATTCTTTTGGATATGGGTATCCAGTTCTACAAGCACCATTTGTTGAAGAGGCTATTCTCTCCTAGTTGAATGGGCTTGGTGGCCTTGTTGAATATCAGGTCACTTTATATGCCAGGATCTTTATCAGAACTCTAAATATACTCAGACATACTCTTCATTGGTCAGTGTGTCTATCCTTGTGCCAATACCATACGGCTTTGACCACTGTAGCTATGTAGTATGTTTTAAACCAGATCCTGTGATTCCTCTGATTTCGTTTTCCTTTTTTAATGTTTTTGGCTCTTTGAGGTCTCTTGCCATTCCAAATAAATTCCAGATTTAGTTTTTCCAGTTCAGTTAAGAATGCTGTGGTGATTTTCATTGGGATTGCATTAAACATGTTTTTACAGTTTGGGTAGGATAGACATCTTAATGATGTTTAGACTTCCTATCCATGAACAGGGAATGTTCTTCCATTTATTTGTCTTCTTTGATTTCCTTTAACAGCATTGTGTAGTTTTCTGCATATAAGTCATTTACATCTTTAGTTAAATTTCTTCTTAGGTATTTGATTCTTTAGTTGCTATTGTAAATGGGATGTTTTTCTTGATTTCCTCATCAGATTGCTCATTATTGGTGTAGAGAAATGCTACTGATTTTTGATTGTTTATCTGATAACCTGCAACTTTTCTGAACTCATTTATAAGCTCTAGAAGATTTGATGTAGATTTCTCAGGGCTTTCTATGTATAAGATCATGTTGTCTGCAAATACTGAGGTTTTTACTTCTTCCTTTCCAATTTGGATGCCTTTTATAGCTTTTTCTTGCCTGCTTGAGCAAGTACTTCTAAGAAAATGTTGAATAGATTTGGTGAAAGTGGGCAGATTGGTTTCTGATCTTAGAGGGAATGCATTTAGGGTTTCATCATTGAATGTGGTGAGAGCTGTGGGTTTTTCATATATACCCTTTATCATGTTGAGGAAGTTTTCTTCTATTCCTATCTTTTGTAGAGTTTTTATCAGAAAAGGGTGCTGTATTTTGTCAAATGCTATTTCTGCATATGTAGATATGATCATATGATTTATTTTGGATCCATTTGTGCGGTGTATTACATTGATTGATTTTCTTGTGTTGAACTATCCTTACATACCAGGAATGAAACCCACTTGGTCATGGTTTATAATTCTTTGATGTGTTATTGAATACAATTATCAAGTATTTTGTTGAGGAATTTAGCATCTAGTTTCATTAGAGGGATTGGTCTATAGTTTACCTTTCTTGTGGTGTCTTTGGCTTTGGTATTAGTGTGAAGTTGGTATCATAGAATGAGTTAGGCAATGTTCCCTCCACTTCTATTTTTGGGAGAGTTTAAGCAGGATTAGTGTTAGTTCTTTCTGGAATGGTTGGTAGAATTTACCTGTGAAGTCATCTGGTCCTGGGCTCTTCTTAGTTGGGAGGTTTTGATGACAAAATCAATCTCATTATTGTGTTTGGTCTGTTGAGTTCATCAATTTCTTCTTTTGACAATGTAGGCTGCTTTTGTGTTTCTAGGAATTTGTCCATTTCCTTTAAATTATCCCTTTTGTTGGCATGGATAATTTTCAAATTTTCAATGTATCATCTTATGATACTCTTTATTTCTGTTGGGTCAGTGGTGATATCCTGTTCCTCATTTCTTATTTTATGTACTTACATCTTCACTTTTTTTTTTCTTTGTTAGTCGATCTAAGGGTTTCTCAATTTTATTAATCTTCTCGAAGAACCTACTTTTGGTTTTGTTTATTTTTTCTAGTGCCCTCATATTTTCTATTTCATTTAGTTCTGCCCAAATCTTTGTTATTTTTTTCTTTCTACTTCCTTTGTGGCTAGTTTGTTTATCTTTTCCTAATTCCTCCAGGTGTGCATTTATGCCTTTGATTTTAGCTCTTCTTTTGTTTTTAATGTAAGCATTTAGTCCTGTGAATTTCCCTCTCAGTACAGCTTTTGCTGCATCCCATATGTTTTGATATGTTGTTTTGTCATTTACATTCATTTCAAGGTAGTTACTGATTTCCTTTGAGATACCTCCTTGATTCACTGTTTGCCAAGCTTAACTGCCTTATCATTGTGTGTAATCTGATTCTCTGTCCCTTACTGAATTCCAGCTTCTTTCCATTGTGGTTAGAGTTTACTTTCTATAATTCTGATCTTTATGAATTCATTAAGAATTCTTTTGTGACCTAGCATGTGGTCTATTCTGAAGAATGATCCATGTGCACTTGAGAAGAATGTGTACCCTCCTGTGATGGCTAGATTAATGTGTCAACTCAGCCAGGTAATTGTGTCCAGGTGTTAGGTCCAGCAAACACTGGGATAATTTTAATACAAGAGCATTTATGGACTATGATCACTATTGAGTTTACTGCATGGATGCATGGATGTCTGACTACATCTGCATCAATCATGGAGGTTGCATCAGTAATGGGTGACACTTTTAGCCAATCAGTTGAACACCTTAAAAAGGGAAGTGATGTCAACATTCAGACAGAATTTCCCAGCTCATCTTTT